>JACEFZ010001965.1:0-177500 GCA_014155875.1 Cepaea nemoralis | reverse complement strand
CGTTCGCTATATCTTGCGTTATATTTCAACAATGGCCAAAGGTAGCTTGGGGCATTTTGAAATAGGATTTTGTGAATTAGTTTAGCCTTATTAAAAAGTAGGCGTTTGTGGAGTGGTAGTAACTGAAGACGTTCATGTAGGTTCGAATTGTCTGTAAGCTTATCACCATTGATTAAACGCACTGTCCTTTTCTGGAGTGAATACATGCGTTTTGTTATTGATTTAGAGCATCCATCCCAGATTGTGTAGCAATAATCAATATGTGTTTGTATATGGGAAGTATAGAATATCTTTCTTGTGTTTTCATCGAGGAAATTTTTAATTTTGGCAAGTTGTATACTTTTTTGGCTATTTGTTTAACGAGAGCATGAACTTGGGAGTTAAAGGTTAGATTTTGATAAACGATGAGACTCTGTGCCTTGTGCTCGGTTACACTTTCTATAGGCGTGCTACCAATGTGCAGCTGAAGAGTTCTCTACGAGTTTAGAGTGTGAAGTCTTTGCCTGGTTCCTATTAACATAGATTTTGTTTTAGAAATGTTAATTTGCATGCGGTTTGTATGACTCCAGTTAACTACACTATTTATTTCCTGTTGGAAGGATAATTCTAAAACATTACGATCAATAGCGTTTGTATATACTGTGCAGTACGTGGGTGGGGGGATATGTGTGGGAATGTGTGTATGGGTGGGGGTTGTGTGTTTAGGTGGGGAGATGTGTGTTGGTGGGGAATGTGTGTGGGCGGGGGATGTATGGGTTGGCGGGGATATGTGTGGGTGGGGGTGTATAGTTGAGGGATGAGTGATTGGGGAATGGATAATTGAGGGTGTTTAGGTGGATGGGTAGAGGATGTGTGTGTGGGTGAGTGTGTGTGGGATGGGGATTGGTGTGGGATTGTGTAGGGGTTGAGAGATGTGTGTGGGTGGGGGTGTGTGAGCGTATGCGTGATGTGTGTATGGATGGGGGAAGTGTGGGTGGGGGTGTGTATGGGTGGGTGCAGGATGTTTTGATTGGCAGGGGACGTGTGTGTGGGTGGAGGAATGTCTGGTTGGGGATGTTGTTTGGCTGAGTATTTGTGCGTGGGTGGGTGGGTGGAGGATGTGTGGGTGGGTGAGTGTGTGGGGGTTGGGGGATTGGTGGGGGATATGTGTGTGGGTGGGGAGATGTGTGTAGGTGGGGAATGTGTGGATGGGGGATGTGTGGGTGGGTGGGGGGATATATGTATGCCTTGTGTGTGTGTGTGGTTGGTGGGGGAATGTGTGTGTGGTGGATTTGTGGTGGGTGGGGGATGTGTCTCATAACATGTTAATATGCATTGTTAATGTTTACAATATTCTTTTGACTTTATTTTTAGTTTAAGTTTTACTTTCCTTTGTGAATGTATCATGCACTATTGATGAGCGAAACATGAATGATTGAAAGGGCCGAATGTAAGAAGGGCCTGCGAGCCCAATTTGTAACCCTTCGAAAATAAATATCAATCAATCAATCAATCAATCTCTTTCTTTTTCTTTCTGTCTCTCTTTCTCTCTCTCTCTTTCTTTCTTTCTCTCTCCATCTTTCTCTTTCTCTCTTTCTCTCTCCTCTTTATCTCTCTTTAACTCTCTATCTCTCTCTTTCTCTCGGTTTCTCTCACTCTCTCTTTTGCTCTCCTTTCTCTCCATCGCTCTGTTTTTCTCTATCTCTCTCTTTCTCTCTCTCTCTTTCTTTCTCTCTTTCTCACTTTCTCACTCTCTTTCTCACTCTCTTTCTTTCTCTCTTTCTCTCTCTCTTTTTCTCTTTTTCTCTCTCTATCTTTCTCTCTCTCTTTCTGTCTCTTTCTCTCTCTCTTTCTTTCTTTCTCTCTCTTTCTTTCTCTCTCTCTTTCTCTCTTTCTTTCTCTCTCTCTTTCCCTCTTTCTCTCTCTCTCTCTTTCTCTCTCTCTCCCTTCTCTCTCTTTCACTCTCTCTTTCACGTTCTCTCTTTCCCTCTCACTCTCTCTCATTCTCTCTCTCTCTTTCTCTCTCTCTCTTTCTCTCTCTCTTTCTCTCTCTTTATCTGTCTTTCTCTCTCTCTCTCTCTCTCTTTCTCCCGCTTTCTTTCTCTCTCTCTCTCTCTTTTTAACTCTCTTTCTCTCGCTTTCTTTCTCTTTCTCTTTCTCTTTCTTTTTCTCTTTCTTTTTCTCTCTCTTTCCCTCTCTCTCTCTCTCTCTCTCTCGCTATCTCTCGCTCGCTCTCTAGCTCGCTCTGTCTCTCTCGGTGTGCGTGCGTGCACGTGTGTGTGGAGAGAGAGAGGGAGAGAGGCACAATACCACAGATAACAACATAGCTGTTTCCACCAGCTACATGGAAGGTTTGTTTACAATCGTGAAGTTGCGTCCGTAATGATGTTGTGGTTGTAGCTGAGCTGTTTGGGCAAGCGTCGTTAGCAACAGCAGCAGATGTTGCCACTGCCAAGGTTGCGGCACATAAACATATCCGCTGGTGTGACCCTGATCGTTAGAACTGCCGGCCATTCTGATTGGTTGCTCGGGCGTTATACGTATGTAGGCCAGCGGGCAAGAACCTGAGCAGAAAACTCGACAGGCATAGATAGGTAGACAATCTGAAATACAGACAGACTGAAGGACAGACAAATATACCGACAGTTAAACTAGTAAAAAGAAAATAAATAGGCAATTAGGCAGTTTTTTTTATGAAAGACGAATAAACAAATGTACTCACGGATAGACATCAGACTGTCCGATTTCTTTAATTATTTCTTGATTGACTGACGCACGGATGGATAGATAACTATACAGATTGACCAATAGATAGTTAGTTAGTCGCAGTTCCAACTTCACAGCAACGGGTCGTCCCCATTATGCTCCGTTCCTGTGCTAGTGAATATCACACAAAACGCTCCCCACTGCCCAATGTGAAAAGTGGAAAAGACAGGAGTCTCGACAAACAACAGTCCGCACAGATACACTGTGCATAATGCCGCCGCCAGAATGTCAACACACCAGTCCCCCACGAAACACCAAATTCATCTCTGATGGAATCGGCAGTCATTTTCCCATCTGGATGTTTCCTAGATGTTCACCCACGCAGTCCACGAAAATACAG
This sequence comes from Cepaea nemoralis, assembly GCA_014155875.1. Lineage (NCBI taxonomy): Eukaryota > Metazoa > Mollusca > Gastropoda > Stylommatophora > Helicidae > Cepaea > Cepaea nemoralis. Next base: position 174,415 of record JACEFZ010001965.1, on the reverse strand, counting down.
TTCATCACCGACGGCAGTGGCAGTCAACCAGAAGCTCAGCAGCCACGCATTTCTGCATAAGGTCAACTCTGGGATATAGCCATCTGCCATCGCTCCGAACATGCAGTCACGTTCCAAATAAAACTTGGGCAGATTCAAAAGCACTCCACACGAAACTCACAGCTCACAGTGTCGCGCCACGCACTCACTCAGTAGCAGGGCGACGGAACCATCAAGTCTCCTTAGTCGCCTCTTACGACATGCGTGGTAGGCTACAGTGTTGCTATTCTTTGCTTCCATTATGGGCCCCGGCAACACAAGGGAGTAACCAATAGATGGCCTATTTGGCCATCCCCTGTGGCCTCTGGGAGTAACCAATAGATGGTCTCCGGCCTCTGACTGTCTGCCTGTCCATCTTTCTATCTATTCTGCCTGATCTATTGGTCATAGATCAGGCAGAATAGATAGAAAGATGGACAGGCAGACAGTCAGAGGCCGGCAGTTAGGCAGACAGACCTACAGACAAAGACAGACAGACAGACAGACAGACAGACAGACAGACAGACAGACAAACTTTATTTTCAAAGGGTTAAGAATTGGGCACGCAGGCCCGTCTAACATTCTGCCCTTCTATCAGTCTCTTTCATACATTATTTCATTCACACATCATTCAAGGCTATCAGAGAACAGGAACAATATAAAAGATATGCATTATAAAGGCATGGGCAAAATGCGAACATCAATACTATACGACTTAGTAATATTAGGTAATGGTGTGACACGTGTTATTAGCCATGTGGAATATACTGTCCTACCAAAATGGGACTGGCTGTTATACTAGGGACAGACAGACAAGACAGACAGACAGACAGACAGACAGACAGACAGGCAGGCAGGCAGGTAGGTAGGTAGGTAGACGGGCGGGCGGGAGGACGGACGGATGGATGATGGCTGAGCGCATTGGTGGAAAGATGGCTGAATGCATGGATTGATGGATGCATGCATGAGTGCATGGATGGATGGATAGACAGATTAATGTTATTATGTTACCGATGCTGTCCCAGATAAACATGTCGCCAGCTGCTTTTCCAATTCGTCAGAACTGTCAACTGTTTTGAGAACGTGTCTGACCTACAAGGGTTGAAAGGTCAGAGGTGACAGGCGGTCGTTTCTTGACCCACTCCAGGTGCAGCACTGGGTAACTTCAAATCGTGAACTGGGAATTAATTGGAAGTAACAGGGTGTATTCTGTTTGGACGAGACGGCCCTGTTGCGTGACCTTGAATACGAAGTTTGGTTTCAATTATCATCATCATCATGTACCATGCCGGTAAGCGTGGGCGGTCATGTTTTACCATTTCACTCGATCACCAGAGTCGTGGATAAGTTCAGTGTTCTTGTCTCGACCATACAACGTGGCCAAGCAATCCAGGTATTTACTCCTCTGTCCTCCCCGTGTTCTGTTTCCCTCGATCTTGCAATTTGTCACCAAGTTCTCCAGTTTATTTCTTCTCATAGCGTGACCAAACAACTGTGACTGTCTACGTCTAATTTCTCTAATCAGTTTACGGTTTTCATTTGTTTCTTGTAGGACTTGGTCACTGGTTTATCTGTCTGTCCATGGTATTCTTTGCATTCTCCTCAGAAACCACATTTCCACAGCCATCAGATGTTTTTCAGTTTGGGTGGGTAGATGGGTGGATGAGATGAAGGGGTTGGTGGGTGGATGGCTGGATGTCTAGGTGGATGGCGGCAGAGATGAGGGATAGATGGATGGATTGATGGATGAATGGATGGATGGATAGATGGATGGATGGGTGGGTGGGCGGATGGATGGGTGGGTGGATGGATGGATGGGTGGGTGGGTGGATGGATTGGTGGATGGATGGATGGATGGTTGGGTGGATAGATGGATGGATGGATGGATGGATATGTTCAGGTCTACAAAATACAAAATAAACTATAATTGTATCATTAACTATTGAGCCACACAACCTTGGTGAAATCGAGGTTTCCCACCAGTATTATTAACTGTTGATACACGCATCTGTATGCGCATCAGTTGTCCCTCTGGACAATGTCTTTGGAGTCTGTTGACAATAAAACACGTCAAGCTGTGGAATAAACCATTACCAAACCTGGGCATTATCGCAAACAACCCGTATGGGCTGTGTTGAACAATGATCTGACTACACCGTAATAGACTACATCGTAGATGTGAAATTCCAGTTTCGGGTTTGCAGATTCTCACTGGTTCTTGAGATTAGAGAGGAGACGGGGGCCTCTCTAACACAGTTCCCGCGGAGATAGTACGTTGTTAGGGGTCAGTGGAAAAGTTTCTACACCGACCTCATTCTGATAGATGCCTTTTCCAGGACTAAAGCGACCTGGACGCGGTGCATCCGACTTCAGCGCTAAAACTTAGTCTTTCAGAAGATTGCTACTAACACATCAAGAGAGCCGTGGTAGCTAGGAACATGCCTGTCATCCTGGCTGTCAAAGGTTCGAATTTGTACCGAGGCGGCTTTATAACACTGGCCTGGGTTTTCAGTTCGACCCAGCGTTAAATGGGTGCCAGGAAATATCTTAGGAAGTAAATGCGGCCGGGGTGCTATCGACTACACCACCCACCGAGTATTTTCGTATAGAAAAACAACACACAATTAACTAGAAGATGTCGGTCCAGACACAATCAAGAGTTGACGAAACATTGCCTCAGAAATAGCGAACACGAACGGCATCATTAAATGTATCTTCACGATATATGTTGGCGTCAGTAGCTTGGGAATAGTGAACGCAGTTTAAATTCCTGACATACCGGATTAGAAGGCAAGCGCGGGGAATTTAGGAGCAGATCGCTTTGCGTAGATTTTAACAATGGTATTAGCGTCAGAATAATGCTGAAAATTAACTGGACAGCCAAAATTAGGAATCAGGACGTTTCAAGGGAAGCTGTGTCGCAAAGACAACTTATCACAAACGAACGAACGAACGAACGAACGAACGAACAGACTTTATTTTCAAAGGTTAACAAATTGGGCACGCAGGCCCGTCTTACAACATTTGGCCCTTCCAATCACTCATCTTTCTTTCATCAACAGTGCATAGGAAAAAAAAAACATTGTCACGTGAATTTTGTAAACATAAACAATGCATATTACTATGTTATGAGACACATCCATAACCCACCCACACATCCCCCATTCACTCCAACTCCCCCACCCAACCACACACACATACAATACATTCCCCCACCCATCCACCACATCCCTACACCTACACATCTCCCCGCCCACACACCTCTCACCCACCACACATCCCATCCACCCACACCCCAAGCACACATTCATTCAATAACCCACACATCCCCCACCTACACACATCTCCCCACCCACTCACATATCCTCTACCCGTCCCATTTCCCACCAACAATCACTCATCCAATATCCTCCTCCACCCACACACCTCCAACCACTCAACCAAACACATATTCCTCAGCCACACACACATCTCCCCGTCAACTCACATATTCCGCACCTACCCACACACAAATTCCGCACTCACCCACATAATCTCCCATCTCCCCCAGCCCACTCACAGATCCCGAGCCCACACCTGCAAACATCCCCCACCATCTCCTAACCTGCACACACTCACCCACCCACATATCCTCTACCCACCCACACATCCTCTACCCACCCATCCCCCAACCAACATCCTTTAACCACACACCCTTACTCATATACAATCACCCACCCACACATCCTCTACCCAACCACACATCCTCCATCCACCCATTCCCCCAGCCACACATCCCTTAACCACACACCCTTACCCATATACACACACATCCTCACCCACGCACAATCTCCCCACCCATACAAACATCCCTCACACACATCCCCACCCACCAACACATTCCCCATTCACAAACACACACCTCCCATCCACGCACACACAACCCATACATTCATCCCCTCACACATCCCTAGACACACGTACTTATCCCTCAACCACTAACACCCACACATCCCTTACCCACTCATCAACACATACATCTCCTATCTACCCACCCACACTCACACATCCTAACCACCCATCCCCCACCCTCACACACATCCTTCACCCACCCACAAACCCAACCACAACTGCACCCACCCACACAAACATAATTTATCCACACCCAGCTCCCCTCCCACACAATACCACACCCACACACATCCCAAAGACACATCCCTCACCCACACACACATCTATCCACACATCTCTTACCCATCCACACATCCCCCAACTACAATCACCCTCACTACCCACACATACATCCTCCATCCAGCCACACACACCCCCACCCAGCCAGACATATCCCCCACCCACACACACACATCTCCAAATCCATCACCCACCCCCATCACGCACCCTCCCCCAACCCACACACATCCCCCACACACATTCACCCACACATCTCTCACCCACACACACTCCCCACCCATCCTCCCAAACATCCCACACCCATACACATCCCTCACCCACACACACAAACATCAGAAAGAGGCAGTCATCTTTTTTTTTTTTTTTTGGGCCACGTTATGAGAAAACAAAAACTGGAACATGTTATGACAACCGGAAAGATTTGCGGAAAGAGAGGTAGATGAAGACAACGTGAGAAGAATCTTGACAGTCTTATGTCATGCCACAGAAGGAAGTCAACACACTAACTGATCCTTGACACCGGAGATCGTAATTTGTGGAGAGGCATGATCGCCCACGCCAGCCGGCAAGACACTGGATGATGATTAGCGTCAGCGCTCTCCACGAAAGACTGGTCACCTATTCCTGGATCTTTTCTCCGGGACACTCTGGTGTGGTTGGCAATGAACGAGCAGACAGATTGGCTGGTACCGCGTCATTGAGGGGTGATTTGATGCATGATACCGGAAATGTGAAGGCACTCTGGGAGCACTTGAACAATGCAGAATAACAGTAGACTATTGTAGTCTAGAGAGAATGCGGCAGCAAGGGGTAGTCAAGAATTTGGTAGACAGTTTTCACTCAGAGGTAAAGCAAGACGCACATATAATGAGATTGCAAGGGGCACCATTAGTATTGGGACTCTTCGCTGGTTGTTGAATAAGAGGACAGCACTATGGGAATCCTTCGAGTGCAGAGATGTCGGTTCTTAATTCAACTCTAACTCTACTCCAATTTTTAATTCGTGTCTGCTGAAATGACTTCGAATTAGTTAGGTTACGCTGGCAGTCACTACAGGTGGCTTGTAGTCTACAACAAGATACACTTGTACATCGGAACTTTGTCTGTTCACAGTTTCACTTTTACCATCCCAAAGAACTGCAGCATCATCGTGACAGTTACACCGTGCGCTTCGGAGATCTACTGGACGCTGAACATGCTGACCCCAGCACATCCAGGTACCTGGACATGCAGTCTTCATCTTCTCCTCCTGTTTCTTCTTCTTCTTCTTCTTCTTCTTCCTCTTCTTCTTCTTCTTCTTCTTCTTCTTCTTCTTCTTCTTCTTCTTCTTCTTCTTCTTCTTATACTACTACTACTACTACTGTTACTACTACTACTACTACTACTACTACTACTACTATTACTACTACTACTACTACTACTGCTGCTGCTGCTGCTGCTGCTGCTACTACTACTACTACTACTACTACTACTACTACTACTACTACTACTACTACTACTACTACTTCTACTATTACTACTGCTACAGTTACTGCCACTACTACTACTGCTGTTACTACTACTGCTGTTATTACTACTGCTGTTACTACTATTGCTACTACTACTACTGCTACTACTTCTACTATTACTACTGCTACAGTTACTGCCACTACTACTACTGCTGTTACTACTACTGCTGTTACTACTATTGCTACTACTACTACTGCTACTTTCGTTAGCGGGGTAGGGTTATCCTCTATTAAAGGAGATGTTAGTCCACGGGACACTCTTTGGCAAGGCGGAGTACTCGTTCAGACCACCACCCCCCAAATCAGGGTTAAGTGAAGCCATGGATGCAGGTGGTGGATAGAGTATGAGAGCAGACAAATTGTCGTTGGTTTTGGTCTGCACTCTGCGGCAATAGGCAGATGATCTCATCATTAGAGACAATGGCTATGACCACCGGCTAGTACAGTCATTACCGAGAAGGAAAGCAATGGCAGACTGACAACCTTCTGCAAAACTTGCCAAGAAACCCTAATAACCATTTAAGGTTGCTGCTACTACTGCTGCTACTACTATTACTACTACTACTGCTACTACTGCTACTACTACTACTGCTGCTACTACTACTACTACTACTACTACTACTACTACTGCAACTACTGCTACTACAACTACTGCTACTACAACTACTGCTACTACTACTACTACTACTACTACTACTACCACTACTACTACTACTACAACAACAACTACTACTACTACTACTACTATTACTATTACTACTACTGCCGGCTTCGTGGCGAAGATGTTACGGACAATGTTCGTAATCCAGCATACCGTGTTCAAAACACAGTTGCTGGCGATTTGGCAGCAGAGCGCCTAGCGTTGGTTTTTTACGAACTTTTATGGATGCCGGTCGTTCAGAAAGCAATGGCAAACTGATGAAAGTAAAATTGCCAAGAGTTCAATCAATCATCAGGGGCTGTCTCCACAAAGAAGGTTGGCGGAATGGATCTCCAACACTGTCTGTCTCTCGCCTTGACTGTACATTCTGTCAGGCTGAGATTCTTCCATCTCTTGATGTTATCTTCCCACTTGTATCGTTGTCTACCTCTTGCTCGCTTTCCCTCAGCCTTGCCTTCCAGTATGGCTTTTATAAGAGGATCATGTCGTTTAACGTGGCCGACATATGTCCCTTGCCTCCTCTTTATTTCTTTCATCAACTCTCTCTTCATTCCCATTTTTTCTAGAACCTCTGCATTCGATTGTTTTTGTTTCCATGAAATACGACATATCCGTCTGTATATCGACATTTCCAGGGCTTCTATGCGAAGAGATCTCAAAAAGCCACAAAAAATTAAATAATGGGGTTGACCTTCGACGTCCTGTAAAGGATATGCATCTGATCTCACATTATATGATTTTACGCCTTAGTATTTCTAGGACTGTCCGTGTTTGGCATTGGTAATACGGCAATGTGGGGAATAAAGCGTTTATCAGCTTCTTTTTGTAAGCATGTTGATATTTGGATGTATTAGAATAGGTTCTATTTGATGATTTTAATTTGTGGCGGCTCGTATAAGAGTTAAACTTGACACAGAATCACCCATGTGGAGCTCATGGCAAGCACTAGACAGATTCCTGGGAATCAAGAAGTGAAGAAAAGATGCCGGCGGTGGATAGTTAAGTTGAGTTGAATTGAGTTGAGCTGAGCTGAGTTGAACTGAGTTGAGCTGAGTTGAATTGAGTTGAGCTGAGTTGAGTTGAGTCAAAAATCGACATTGCAGCACTCGGGACATTCCCATTCGTACTCCGTCCTCATCTGCAACAGCCAGCGAAGAGTGGTAGCAGTAGCAGACTGATAATATGTCCATCTAACCTTCCTGCGGAGTTCTGAGAATCTGTCAGATCCTCTGGTCACTCCCTGCAGCACCATTGACTGCAAGCCGTGATGATGTACTCGTTAGTCTGGCGTTGGATAGAACATACATTGAGAACATCTGAGAATAGTATAACTTGAAAGACCTGTGTCCTAATCCACAAGGCAAAAGAAATATAGGAATGCCAAAAAATGCACGGAGAAGAGAAGTAGAGACCGAAGTGAATAATGTTTGGAGGACATGGGCCGAGCTGCATGGGATAGCTAAAGATAAGGGGCCTGGAGTGAGTTGGTTGTGGGTTTACTCCCCGATGGAGGATAAAGGCCGAAATAAGATCCATTAGACGGTGCCTACGCAATATAGTGGCACTAAAATGGTATGTCAGATCATTGCTGTAGAATTCATGGAAAGAACTAACCAAATCCCACTGAAGGAACGAATGAACTTTATTTTCAAAGGGTCACAAATTGGGCACGCAGACCCGTCTTACATTCTGCCCGTCCAATCATTGATCCTTATTACATCAATTATTGTGTTGTGCTTGTTACATTCATATTGGGGGGGGGGGGGGTATACAGGGGGAGGGGTGGTAACACTGTGAAATAAAGTTGTGAATATAAACAATGCATATTATCATGTTATGAGACAGGCAGGCAGCCAGACACACAGACAAACGCACATGAATAAGCACATACATACATATCTGCGTACATACTTACATCAGAGTGGAGAGAAGACGTTGGCGCATGATAGGATACACACTGAGAAAACTTGAGGATATTATAACGAAATAGTGTCGGATACCTAAACACACAGGGAGAAGAGAATTCAAAACAGACATGAATAATACGGCGTAGATGTGAAAGGAGCAGTAGGAGAACGCAAAAGCTAGCTCGTCATGGCGTGAATTGTTGGTTGAGTGTCTACGCCCAAATGGGGGATAACATGCACAAGCAGAAGAAGAAGAATCGTTAGCTAAATTAGGCCTAGAAGCTATTTTATTTTCTAATTTCTACTTCCTTTAGCCTGTGCTGTTCGTTGTTCTAATCTATACTGTATCTATACCCCGTCTGTGCAGATGGTCTTTACTTCCTTTAGCCTGTGCTGTTCGTTGTTCTAATCTATACTGTATCTATACCCCGTCTGTGCAGATGGTCTTTACTTCCTTTAGCCTGTGCTGTTCGTTGTTCTAATCTATACTGTATCTATACCCCGTGTGTGCAAATGGTCTTTACTTCCTTTAGCCTGTGCTGTTCGTTGTTCTAATCTATACTGTATCTATACCCCGTTTGTGCAGATGGTCTTTACTTCCTTTAGCCTGTGCTGTTCGTTGTTCTAATCTATACTGTATCTATACCCCGTTTGTGCAGATGGTCTATACTTCCTTTAGCCTGTGCTGTTTCTTGTTGTAATCTAAACTGTTTTTATACTCCATCTTCGCAGATCTTAGCTGGATAGGCCAGCAACATCACAGTCTATCGAAGAACCATCAGTTGGCGCAGTTCACAGGATCTGCACGACAAGCTGTTCACACTACCGTCGGCAGAGGTTCCTATGTGATCACTGTGACTTCCCTGGAGTCGGATTCGCATGTGAAGATTTTCGTGTCCTCAAACCCAGAGATCGGGCACTCCATCTATCCCAGCGTTCCTGCAAATAGTCACGTGAACGTCTCGACCAACCGACGAAAACTTATTCTAGACTGGCCCTCTGCGGCTTCTGAAAATCGATTTCGAAAATCTTTCGAATACTGTGTTGCCATCAGTCGAATCAAAAACTTCCACAGCTATTGCGGAGCCCTGGCGTATGTTCATGGCGACAAAAAGCCTGTCTTTGTTGACTGGGGTTTCGCAAACGAGAAAGACAAAATACACGAGCTTCGCGAGATGGCCAAGCCAATAGCACGGGCTCCGAAAAGGCTGATATTCCATGAGTGTGTTGGCAACAGAACATCCTTCACCTTTAACAAAGCAGCCCAAGGAAAGACATATTACACTGACGTGTTTATCATTGACAAGGCCACACAACTGGCGTCTGCCTACACGGGGGCAGAAATCAAAACCAAATACAGAAAAAGATCTCCGAAAACAAAAATGAAAATTGGCGAGACCAAAACAATTAACCTTAAAAGGAAAAATACAATAGAAGTGACAGTTAACACTACGCTGGCGCTTCTAGCTTTCGAAGTTATTCCCTGTGCTGGAAAAATTCCTGTTGAAATTTATTTTAATGGCAAGAAAACCCAAACAAAAACTCTAGTCCGCCGATGGAAGCGCTATTCTATTAAGAAAGCCTCCCCCGGTAGGTACCTCCTGACATTCCCTGGGACGACCAACAAGAAGACCTTTGTGACCGTTTTCGTCACGTCAAAAGCCAGTAAGTCTAAAATTGTCGTGCCAGAGAAAAGAAAGATCCGCGTCTCCCGTAAACTGACCACTTGTTCCAATGTGACACTGACGTGGATGGGCAGTTCTGTGAAGCAGAACTACTGCCTGTATCAGAAAAAGCTGAAAACCAACGGACAGGACTCCAAAAGAAGACGATGTCTGAGTCCTGACGAGCGTCGTGACGACAAGCCTGTGACGTGTATTTCACATAATGCCACAGATAACAACCGACAGTCAATGACCTATAATGTCACAGGTTTACAACCTGGCACTCTGTACAGATTCGACGTCTATGTTAAGCGTGGCCGTTCAGCTTCTGTCCCGTACAGAAATGTCCGGGTGAAAACTTTACCTCACTGCGCCAGCTGAGCTTTGACCTCTGGCCAAATATACAACCCAAAACTACAACTATACAGTATTTAAAGAATCACTGATGATGAAAGTCATATTGACAATCCTGCTATATTTATTGTATGTGAAATAAAACACGGTATTATAATTTATTTGACTAGCTATGGCTATCACCCTTTGCCAAGACAACGTGCCCACCAATTTTTTTTTTTTCATCTTAGTGCAATATCATCGTACATCTGCCAGGACTTTTGTGTTCAAAATAACCAGTGCGAATTCCGTGCAACGGGGAAATCTCATACAAATCTGGCAATACATTACCCATGCGACAATCAGTTAATGATAAATTGACTGTAAATCAACATTTTTATCCATATTTCTGTTCAACCCTGCTGATGTTACTATGTGAATTGCTTTTTAAGGTGATTTAGGATGACTGGATACTGCTCGTGCAATATTATGTAACGCCTAGTACGGACATAGATGTGCCAATCTGATCTAATATCCACCTGAGGAAATGCCATACACACTATAGGAAGTCGCGCAGATCTTTATGTCGCTGCATTGCCTTGTTGTAGATCAATATTGCTCTTACATATGGTTGCATATGAGACATCGGCGAACATATCTGGTATTTAACATAATGTTGTAATTTTTGTAATGTTGTATTTATTGTTTATGGTATTTATTGTATTGTTGTATTTCTTGTAATATTAGCTGATAAATGATAATTTATTCAATAATGTTATTTGTCAAAAAAGCTTTATGTCGTATGAACAGCAACGTGTTGCCTTGAGTACTGAATATCGTATTCCATGTTTGTTTGATCTATTCAGTTCAGTTGTAGACTAAACATAGCTCAACATTTTGCCTTCGCTAGCTTTAAACTTATGCATAGTCCATACACGTGCTATAACTTCTAGATGCACTGGACTGGTTTCAATATGTGCATTAGCTTTCCTTATTACCAGTGTACATAGCCATCAAGCGAACCCACTCCGACTGTACAGGTACATGTAGTTCACGTCCCCAAATAAAGGACGAGAAGTCAACATTTTAGCCCAGCTATAGCTTTTAATACATTCGGCCATGCTCACCTCCATAAACTTAATTTATTTCCATTGTTTGTATGATCGATTCCATTCAATTGTAGACTAAACATAGCTCGACGTCAAAGATAGTCGAACGAATGTTCCCAGTAAAACATAGGTAATAAAATTAATTAATATCTGTCCACATAACATTCAATGGAGTCGAACCCTTGATCCCTACAACATAGATCATAAACCTAACAGATTCAGTACAAAGCTAAAAAGTAGGATTGGACCAAATATGGTACACAACAAAATGAACAAGAAGCATCGTGTAAATTTCCGTTCACTGCGCATTTAAATTGCGGAAGATTCCACGAAACAAAACAAATACCACGATGACCCTAGTATTGCGATATATCGTCCTTCGGTCCAATTAGGAGGTCACATTTGGCGATATATATTATCCTTCTGCACTGAATCAGTTAATTTATTTTGATTATTTGATCTATTCCATTTAATTGTAGATTAAACATAGCTCAACTTTCAAGGATGTGAAACTATTCTTCCAATAAAACATACATCACGATGTTAATTAATTTCATTCCTTAAAACATTCAGCTGAGTTAAACCATTCTTCCAATAAAACATTCAGCTGAGTTAAACCATTCTTCCAATAAAACATTCAGCTGAGTTAAACCATTCTTCCAATAAAACATTCAGTTGAGTTAAACCATTCTTCCAATAAAACATACATCACGATGTTAATTAATGGCATTCCATGCACTGGACTGACTTGAAGGAGTGCACTGGACTGATTCGATGGAGTGCACTGGACTGACTCAAGGGAGTGCACTGGACTTATTCAAACGAGTGAGACAATTTTTCCAATAAAATCATAAAGTTAATTAATTTAACTTCACTGAAAATTCAATGGGGTTAAAACGCTCTTGCAATGAAATAGACGAAAATAAATTATTATCTTCCCACAGAACATTCCATTGAGTTAAACCGGTCCACTAAAACATAGATCATAAAATTCATGACATTTCACTGAACACCCAACCGTTATACTGGAGTTCTAATAAAAATATGAAACATGAATTAATTTTTTATGACTCGCACAGTCAAAACATCATCCTCTATGAACAACAATCATCTTCAAATTAGTATCCTCCCTGTGACTGACTCGGTTATGGATTATAAACCTGAGTCAGGGATGGAACCTAATATAACTTCAATTCTGAGGTTGAACGGGATAGGGGTGATGGTATATTGAAATCGGAATTAGAATGAACCCTGCATTTGATCTCGCCAGAACCAGCAGTAGAGGCGGTCTTCACAAGGACGCGGAACCTCTTGCCCCTGGGGAACCGCGAGTCCCTAAAAACATAGTTTTTTAATGAACTTATTTTGTAAATTAAATTAATTCATCACTGTCGATAGAACTTTAGTGGGGTTAAACCAAACGTTAGAAAATTAATTAATTTATAACTACTCATTATCCATGGCCGGCTTCCTGGCCTAGAGGTTAGCGACTTTTCTCCGTAATCTAGTATACTCTCATAAGTAACGTGACGACGGTGAGAATAAGCAGTGGTTCAAATCGCGTCTTTAACTTACGGGTATGCGAGCCGGCCGCTCAGAAAGCAATGGCAAACTACTGAGTGTAATCTTGCCCGAAAATCAACAATCAGCTGAAAGATACTGATGTTGACAGCTTTGTCCTGTAAGGGATATGCAAACATTATCCATGGCATGAAACTGTTCTTCAGATTATAACATCAAAGGGCGGTAATGTGAGAAGATCTGGTCATTGGAAAAGCGGAGAGCCGGACCAAAAAGTGCAGATAGCAGACAGGGCCGTCACGGTAGGTCTCATAGGGTCGAGAAGAAACGATGGGCCACATAGGACGGAGAGGCTAATGTGGGACGAAGAGGCCCAAAACATAATTTAATTTCACTCCATTTCATTTGAACATGCTACAGCGTTAAACTTTTTTTCTTTTTGCATATCCCCTGCAGGACGTTGCAGTCAACATCAGCATTTTTCAGCTGCTGTTGATGTACTATGCAAGGTTACGCTCAGTAGTTTGTCATTGCTTTCTGAACGACCGGCTCACATACCCCGTAAGTTACCAACGCGGCGAGAACCGATACCGATTCTATCGCATGTTACGTTACCCAAGAGAATATACGGAATTACGGAGAAAGACGTTAACTCCTAAGCCAGGGAGACCGGCGTTAAAATTTTGTATAAAATAAAAGAGAGAACGTTAATTAATTTCTTTCCAATGAACATCCAACGGAGTTAAACCATTCGACCAAAAGAATATAGATTATAAAATTCATTAATCTCTTTCCACATAACTTTTTTTTTGCGCTCCATCGCTTTGAAATCAAGCATAGTCCAGACACTTTGATTTCTGCGTGTGGGTTAGTTTTCTCTATCACCAGTGTCCCACGCCATCAGGCGAACCCAATCTGACTTCTGATGTACTTGTAATTTACATCCCCAAGTCAAGGACGAGAAGTCAACATTTTAGTCAAACTGGCCAGTAAAGGGGTGAACCCACTACCTCGACACTACCACACCGGATGTTTAAGAACCAGTACTTTCCATTCGGCCATGCTGAACTCCACATAACATGCAATATAGTTAAACTGTTCCTCCGGGAATGTTAACCCGGTCAACAAATGCCCGCAGAAGTCGGGTATGTCGGCCTAACGGCGCAAGAACGAGCTCTGCTGTAAACAGGCACAACGCAATCACGTCCGAAAAAACTCTCTGGATGAACGCAGAAGAAGAAGAAGAAGAAGAAGAAGAAGAAGAAGAAGAAGAAGAAGAAGAAGAAGAAGAAGAAGAAGAAGAAGAAGAAGAAGAAGAAGAAGAAGAAGAAGAAGAAGAAGAAGAAGAAGTAGTACTGTTATTCCACTGCAACATAGATCATAAAAGTGTTATCTCGAACCACATCTCTTTTATTTATAACCACATCTCTGTTATCTGTACCCACATCTCTGTTATCTCTACCCACATCTCTGAAATCTTTAACCACATCTGTTATCTCTAGCCACATCTCTGTTATTGCTAACCACATCTCTTTTATCTATAACCACATCTCTGTAATATATACCCACATCTTTGTATTCTCTTACTACATCTGTTATCTCTAACCACATCTCTGTTATCTCTAACTATATCTATATTATCTCTAACCACATCTCTGTTGTCTCTAACCACGTCTCTGTTATCTCTGTCCAGAGTTACTGTGAAATCTTTCTCTTAACACAACTCCGGTTTCAGATGCCTATATGCCATTTATATCAAGGCCTTAGCAATTATATAACCACTCTAATCGAATCGGAAGCACTTTTCTATGCATGGTATAGACTACTTTTCACAGAATACATTAATTAATGAACAGCTGATAGTGATGTTCTTGATACAGAGTTCACGAGGACAGAACAAGTGCAAAATTAAACTGCTTACTATAGAGATATTATAAATATCATATTCACGCCAACCCTATGCTATAAATGTCAAATTTGGGCATTATCCAAATCACACTTGCGCAAAATCACCACCTGCGAGATGAGAAGGTAAAGAAGAGTTGCCAACTTAACTATCCGAAACCGAATAAGAAATGATGTTATCAGACAGACAGTGTGATCAACACCTTGTGCCACATATATTGAAAGACAGAAGATCAAATGGTTTGGCCATCTCGTTAGTCTGCAACACCATCAACTACCAGCACTTGCTCTACGTCAAAGAAGACCTGCTACGAGAGCAAGACGACGCCCGAGAAGAAAATAGATTGACGACATCAAAGACATTGTACAATCACACGGAATGACACTATCCAGTGTCACACATCGGGTGCTGAAACTTCACTATTTCTCTCAACGACGCAAAAGTGAAAGGTGATGATGACTTATAGTGATGTTCTTGTTATTGAATGCATGAAGACAGAACCAGTACAAGATGAAATAAAAAACTTATAGACATGTTCTTGGAACAAAGTACATGCGGGCAGAACAAATGCAAAAGTAAACAATTAACTTTACTATCTTCTTAGACCAGAGTAAATGAAAACAAAACAACTGCAAGAGTAAACAGATAAATTATAGTTATAGTGATCTTTCTAGCACGGGGTACATGAAGACAGAAATGCAGGAATCTCAACTTATTTTGGTTTTTTTTGTACGTTGGGTGTCGAGGTGAAGTATAAACTGCGGGAGAGTGCCCGTTTATGGGCTTCATATATTGAGGATCCCGTAGATTCTTCTATTCCCTCTGTCCATCGTTTACGTGGCCGGCCTCTTCTTCTGCTTCCATTTGGTCTGTACATCATTGTTTGTTGTGGCATACTGTTAGTTAGTAATATAGTTATATGGCCAAACCATTAAACTTACTGTCTTCGGACGACATCTAGCGCTGCTATTAACTCAAGTTTAGTCCTGATTTCTGCATTTCTGATTTTCTTATCTTCTAGATACATTGAGTATTCTTCTCGGGAATCTCATTTCTGTTGTAATTTTTATTTTATATATTTATGTCATTGTGCAGGTTTGACATTATGCTACATAGAGTTGGTAGGAAGATTATGTTGTAGAGTGCTTTCTTAGTGTCTGTTGATACGTGTTTGTTCTTTAGTATTGGTACCATTTGTCCAATGAGTTGGTTTGCCTTATTGCAGGAGTAAGCATATAAATTATAGTGATCTTTCTAGTACAGAGTACATGACAGTAGTAATGTAGGATGAGGCTCCGAGCCTCAATTTTTTTCCTTATATGCGGACATGTGACGGCATCACAGTACGTCACAACCTGGATCCTCAAAATTCCTATTTCCTGCGTTAAGGGAGATAACTCTAAAATTATATTTTAAAAATTAATTCTTTTAAAATGTAAAATTAAATAGTGAAAAAAAAAATTTTTAAATTTTAAAATTAACACGTCAAGGGGTAGGATAGCAGCAGTGCGTAATTGTGGTGGAGGGCGTAGGTATAAGGTGGAGTGTCAGCTATTGCGATGGGTGACGGAAGAGTCCTCGTCAGGCGTCGGATCCTGTATTTCCTGCGCTAAGGGAGACAACTAAAAACACATGCAAAATAAAACATAATTAAATTAAAAATTAAAAAATTAAATATTACAAAAGTAAAAGTGAGTTCATCGTGCGGAGCATAATGACGTTTTCGATGTGGTTTTGAGGATTCGATAGTCCGAAGTGATAGTGTTGTTTCCTTATATATCTTTTAAAAAGTGGTTGGTTTTTAAAAAGTGACTTCTGGTATTTAAAAGTAGTAGGGTATAAGTGAAATATGTGGGCATGGCTTAGTGTCATAAGCGTTGTAGGAGCATCATCATCATACACCAGTTTAGGTGTGCGGGTTAGGGTTAAGGGTTTGAGCGGCAGGTTAGGGGTATTGGTTAAGGTCGTTCACTAAGCTAAAATATATGTTAATCTATATACATAAAAGACAATGTATGTGTGTGTGTGTTCTTTATGCGTTCCCGAACGGTCCATCCGATTGAGATGAAATTTTGTACATATGTTCTTCTCACTCCCACGGAGCCAAATGACATAGTTATTTAGTTTAAAATCAACAGTTTCTCCTCAAAGAAAGAAAAAGGCATTACGAGCTTCATAAACAGACAAAGAAATGTCCCGCCATCTTGCGGGAAGGGAACTCACTCTCTGATTACACCAAAAATTAGTTAGGAACAGTTGTTGTTCTTCACTCCCGCGGATCAAACTGAAATAGAACGGGATCATCAGAAACAGACGAGCACGAGAACAGACGTGAACGGATAGACAGACAGACATACAGACAGACAGACAGACAGACAGACAGACGGACGGACGGACGGACGGGTGGGCGGGTGGGCGGGTGGGCGGGCGGGCGGTAGGTAGGTAGGTAGGTAGGTAGGTAGGTACATCCCCGCCAGGGGCTGGGCGAAGCCGGGCCAGATCAGCTAGTATAATATAGAATAGCAAAAATATGTTTATTTAATTTCAAGATAACAATTAAAAGTTTAAAACAAACAATTATGAATTAAAAATTTTAAAATTTAATAATTTCAACAATTTTATAATTAAAAATGCAACATTTAAATTTGAAAAATTAACAATCAATTTTTATTAAAAATATGTAAAAAAAACTAATGGTCATAAAATTAACAATTAAAACTTTTTTAATTCAATTTTTAATAATTTACACATTAAAATTTTACACATTAAAATTTAATTAAACAGTTGACAATTTAAATATTTTAATTTTTTTTTTTTATTTAACAATTTAAAACTTTTTAAGTTAAGAAATTTAAAACTCATTTTTTTTTTTTTAAATTAGAACATAAAAATTACAAGATGAAAATTATAAAATCACACAATTAAAGATTACAAGTTACAATATTAAAAATTGTAAGTTAAAAACTTAAATATTTAAATGATAAAATGACATTGTAGAACGTAAAAACTGTAAACGCAACAAAAAAGTAGTTAAACAATTGAAAAATAAAACAACATAAAATTTAAAATTTAAATATTGAGCACAACCCACCACTGGCAACGCCGATCGCATTCTGGTATGAACCTAAGGCCTATCCACGTCAATATGGAAGCACTATACTCGAGTTTCGCCCTCATTTGAGCTCGTCAGTAGTGCATATCCCTGACCGGATCCGGAAACAGTCCCGGATCACGCGTGTGAAGCGGGTGTGTAACCACGCGGCACACACTGGACACACCAAATTATCACAACAGAACACCACGACGCTACCCATCGTAGGCTATGCTCAAGATTGCCCAATCGCCGCGACCGACGTCCGTCAATCGATGGGACCCGAACGATCAGGACTTCTCACTGGCAAGGAACACCAGGCCTCCTAAATCCAGTGAGCAATAATCAATTGATTACGTGGTTGTTTCGGGATTTGAAATTTAAATATTGAGCACAACCCACCACTGGCAACGCCGATCGCATTCTGGTATGAACCTAAGGCCTATCCACGGTGGGTTGTGCTCAATATTTAAATTTCAAATCCCGAAACAACCACATAATCAATTGATTATTGCTCACTGGATTTAGGAGGCCTGGTGTTCCTTGCCAGTGAGAAGTCCTGATCGTTCGGGTCCCATCGATTGACGGACGTCGGTCGCGGCGATTGGGCAATCTTGAGCATAGCCTACGATGGGTAGCGTCGTGGTGTTCTGTTGTGATAATTTGGTGTGTCCAGTGTGTGCCGCGTGGTTACACACCCGCTTCACACGCGTGATCCGGGACTGTTTCCGGATCCGGTCAGGGATATGCACTACTGACGAGCTCAAATGAGGGCAAAACTCGAGTATAGTGCTTCCATATTGACGTGGATAGGCCTTAGGTTCATACCAGAATGCGATCGGCGTTGCCAGTGGTGGGTTGTGCTCAATATTTAAATTTCAAATCCCGAAACAACCACATAATCAATTGATTATTGCTCACTGGATTTAGGAGGCCTGGTGTTCCTTGCCAGTGAGAAGTCCTGATCGTTCGGGTCCCATCGATTGACGGACGTCGGTCGCGGCGATTGGGCAATCTTGAGCATAGCCTACGATGGGTAGCGTCGTGGTGTTCTGTTGTGATAATTTGGTGTGTCCAGTGTGTGCCGCGTGGTTACACACCCGCTTCACACGCGTGATCCGGGACTGTTTCCGGATCCGGTCAGGGATATGCACTACTGACGAGCTCAAATGAGGGCGAAACTCGAGTATAGTGCTTCCATATTGACGTGGATAGGCCTTAGGTTCATACCAGAATGCGATCGGCGTTGCCAGTGGTGGGTTGTGCTCAATATTTAAATTTCAAATCCCGAAACAACCACATAATCAAAATTTAAAATGTTATATTTAACCAATTTTTAAAATTCATGTTGGAAACATGTTGGCCAAACCTATGAAGCCATGGAAACACACTGACTAGCACGCTTATCTACCATTCAGTGACCAAACTTCCATCAAAAGTAGAATGCGTTTCTTTATATTCAAGAACTGGCTCTTGCATCATTATTCGGCTGGGTTGCAAAAGAAAATACAATACTGGGGGTGTTATATCTCGAGATAAGACCTCTTGCCCAGGTCAATTTTATGCTTCGTCATTGTGAATGATACGGGAACTTTGACTCGACAACTTATTTGTCAAGTCATTTAAAAATTGGTATGTATAATAGTAAACACAGTTTTTAATTTAACATTTTAAATATATAGGACATACACAAATAAGTTTTCTTTTTAAACTAAATAACTAAACATTAGAACATAAAACTGAATAGTGTATAATCATAAGAAATATTGTGGAGTAAATATCAGTGTTAGATTTGTATTTGTGTGAGACCTGTGTCTGTGAAACAAGGGTGTGTTGTGTGGAGGTAATGAAGTGTTGCATCATTTACCGCATTTATTTACTTGGAGTGTTAAGTGGCAGTGTAGTCTTAGTTTGGCCGACATATTTCCTATGCATTTTTAAGATTTTAATTAAATTTTTTTTTAACTATATTTTATATATTTTTTTTTATTTTTTTACTTAAATTTTTACTTATTTTGTATTTTCTTGTTTAAATTTTTTTCTATGTTTTATTTAATTTTTGATTGATTAATTTGTCCATTCTTTCTTAATTTAATTTTTTTTTTTTTTAAATCTTTTTTTTTTAATTTTTAATATTTTTCAATTTTTGATTGTTATTGTTAATTTTAAGATGAATTTTTTTTTTTTTTTTTTTGATATATGACTTTAAATTTTTCATTTTTAAAATAGTTTTGTTTTTCAGTTGTAATTATTTATTTTTAATATCTACTGTTTTAGTTTTTTATTTTATTATATTTTTATTTTTTTATTGTTAAAATGTTTCTATTATGATGCATATTGTTTGCACATCCCTTACAGGACGTTGCAGTCAACATCAGCATTTTTCAACTGCTGTTGATGTACTAGGCAAGATTACGCTCAGTACTTTGCCATTGCTTTCTGAGTGACCAGCTCATATACCCCGTCCAACGCGCGAGATTCGCTACCGATTCGCGCGCAGGTTACGTTATACACGGGATTATGGAGAAAGTCGTTAACACCTAGGCCAGGGAGACCGGCCATGATGTGTGTGTGTGTGTGTGTGTGTGTGTGTGTGTGTGTGTGTGTGTGTGTGTGTGTGTGTGTGTGTGTGTGTGTGTGTGTGTGTGTGATGGATTTTATATTGTTTATTTGTTTTTGTATTATTTTATTTTTGTTTTAAATTTTTTGTACTTGCCGCTTTGAACTCAGGCGTTGTCCATACAAAGTCCATAGTTTGAGCTCGTCAGTGTGTTGTGCTCAATCTTTAAACCTCAAATTCCGAAACAACCAAATAAATCAATTTGATTATTGCTCGCTGGACTTTAGGCGCATGATGTGCCTTGTCAGATCAAGAAGACCTAATCGTTAGGGACAACATCGACTGACGGATGTCAGTCGCGGCGATTGGGCAAACTATCAGCTATGGCCTACAATGGGTGGCGTTGTGATATTCTAGTTTAATAGTTTAATTGCGTCTAGCGTGAGTCACGTGGTCAGGGGTTGCACATGCCCCTCACACACCAGTGATCTGGAGTTCGATCCCGGGCCCAGTCAGGGATATGCACTACTGACGAGCTCAAACAAGAGCAAAACTCGGGTCTAGTGCTTCCAATCTGACGTGGACAAGGCTCAAGGTTCAGTGTTGCCAGTAGAGGGTTGTGCTCAATCTGTAAACCTCACATCTCGAATCAGCCAAATAAATCATTTATTTATTTTTTTTTTAATTGTTCATTTTTAGATTTTTTTTTTTTTTTAATGTTTACATTTGTTTTTTATTTTAATGTTTTCATTTTTTTTAATTTCATTTTTTATTTTCACTTTATAATTTTTTATAACTTTTAATTTATATATATATTTTTCGTTTAAATTGTTCAATTTTTTTATGTTTTAGTTTTTTATTGTTTAATTTTTTAAATTTTTTTTTCTATATTTTTATTTTTATTTACTTTATATTTTTAATTTTTTTAATATCTAAATTTTTTTTCGTTTTTATTTTTTAATGTCCAATAGATACAGGTCTCATTGAAGAATACTGCTCTGGTGTTTCTGCTGCTGCTGCAACTACTGCTGCTGCTGCAACTACTACTACTACTACTACTACTACTACTACTACTACTACTACTACTACTACTACTACTACTACTACTACTATGACTACTACTACTACTACTATGACTACTACTACTACTACTATGACTACTACTACTACTACTACTACTACTACTATGACTACTACTACTACTACTACTTCTACATCTGTTTCTACTACTACTACAACTGCTACTGCAATTGCTGTTGCTACTATTAATACTGCTACTACTACATCTACTACTATTACTGCTGATTCTAATACAGTTGTTGCTGGTACTACTACTACTACTACTACTACTACTACTACTACTACTACTACTACTACTACTACTACTACTACTACTACTACTACTACTAATAATAATAATAATAATAGTAGTAGTAGTAGTAGTATAGTGTGTACTATTAATTACTGTGTCAGGGAGCTGCGTGGTCTCGAGGTATGGTGTCCGCCTCAAGTGCTGGAGGTCCCAGGTTCAAGCCCCGGTGACGACCGGGGTTATTTTTTCACTTGGACTTCTAGTAATAAAATTTCCCCTGGTCCCTCGGGTAGTGAGATTGGACGCCCGTGTGTATTGTTGCGCACGTAAAAAATCCCTTGGCAGTTGGAAATCGAAAAAGAGTAGCCTAACGGCGCTGCCAGGGCAAAAGTGCGAGTTAAAAATTTACCCAAAGTATTTCAGGATCCTCGCCGGTTCTACGGAGTTCGTGAACTGAGCTGAGTTTCCCTAGACTCAGGTTTGAGTTAGGAGGAGAGCGGTGCACTTATGGTTACACCCGTGTGCCTTGATATTGATCCATCGACTAAACTAAATTACTGTGTGTGTGTTTTTTATATTGCCGTTCCAAGTTTTGTATTCACCCTCTGTAGAGCTCATGCAACATAAAAGGTAAATATAAAACTTGGAACGGCAATATTTTCAAACACCCTACAGTCATTAAAAATGCACGCTTTACTACAATTACTACAGCTGCTACTCCTACGACTACTGCTGCTGTTGATGCTGTTGCTACTAGTACTACTGAAGCTTCCGCTACTACTACTAAACAAGTTCTACTACTACTACTACTACTACTACTACTACTACTACTACTACTACTACTACTACTACTACTACTACTGCTGCTGCTACTGCTACTATTACTATTACTGTTGTTGCTGCTGCTACTACTACTACTAAAGCTGTCGCTACTACTAAACTTCTACTACTATTATTATTATTATTACTTGTTACTACTACTACTACTACTACTACTACTACTACTACTACTACTACTACTATGAATAATGTGACAGCTGCTATACTGTGAGGAAATAGAAAGTGGGTCAAAATTACAAGAAAACAATCAGAGGTAAGAGAATCAATGTTGCGGCTACAAAATCTTCGTCAGTACACAAAAACAATACACTAGTATACTACTTTTACTATACGATTTCCTTTACAGCTTCTGTTGGCGGATGACGAACTCCTGCGTCGAAGCCACATCCAACCGCGCTCGTAACTTACCAGCAATGCAATGTATAACCCATATACTTCGGTGTGAATACAATCACATTTTTTTTTTTCCGCGTTTCCATCCTGTTTCGGGATATTGCGGTCAACACCAGTATCTTTCAGCTGTATGTTGATTCCTAGGTTAGATTACGCTCATCAGCACGCCACGACTTTCTGAGCGACCGGCTCCATACTCTCATAAGTCACTGGTGAGACTCGAACCACTTCTAATTCTCGGGCGCTCTCGTCGATCACGAGAGTATTCGGGGTTAACAGAGAAAGCTGCTAACCTCTCGGCCAGGCAGCCGGCGAGTAAAATCACATAACATAAAATTATGCTGGAAATTCTACGTATTATACACAGAGTATTCTTATAGACATACATGCATAGTATAGCTTAAAGGTACAAACGGCATGTGTTTATCACCTGAGCAAACCTTGTAAACAGTGCTACGAAGAAAAGCTCCGTAAAGAAATCTGATAAAAGAAAATTTGATTACATCATTTTCAGAAGAATTCTAATACAGCGGTGTCAACTGTTTTTTTGGTTTTTTTTTTTTCACCGTGCAAATTTAACATGTTAAAGGTGGGTGAGGGTGGTGGATTTCGGCAATTATTGTATAGGAGAAATAAACAGTTGCCAGGCAAAGATGGTAATTAGTATTACGGGGGCGTGGCAGTTTTAAACTCATGTAGTTGTGTGTGTGTGTGTGCGCGCGCGCATGCGTGTGCGTGCGTGCGTTTGTGCGTGTGTGTTATTTATTTTCATGGTGTAATGTGTTAATGATACCTCCAGTGAGCTCATGACTCATTCATAGGTGCTTAGTTTTCAGAATAGCACAAGTTAGCTGCAGTAATTATTTCGATAGCACACTAAATCAAGGCGCCGTGGCAACGCGGTGGCAAACTGGCTTGCCTGCTGGCCCAGTGGGCATGTGGTCTTCCTCTTCCTGTTCATCATTTCTTCTTCTTCTCCTTCTTCTCCTTCTTCTTCTTCTTCTTCGTACCTCAACGGATGCGAACTTGACTACATTTGACAGATTCAGCACCAAACAAAAGTAGGTTTGAACCAAACAAATGAATGGTGGAAAATCGGAAGAAGGGGTGTGTCACAGCTACGATTTAAAAGTTGTTAATACGGTAGCCGGTCTCCACGGCGTTGGCGTTGCGGACGCGATTCGTAATGCCGCTTACCTGCGTTCGAAACACAGCGGTGACCGATTTGGCAGTAGGTCGTGTCTCGCTGCTTTTAACATGTCGGTATGGGAGTCGGTCGTTCAGAAAGCAATGGCAAACTACTAAACGTAACATGTGAAATAACATCAACAACGGCAGTAGAGTGCTGGTGTTGACTGCAACTTTACAAAAACAAATATGGTAGCAGACATGTTGTATTATCTATTACATTAAAGGTGGTTGCATGGGGTAAACTGTTTTATATAAGCCCGTAGCACATACGTGAAGTCGCTTAAGGCGATTAAATATCCTATGACACTGAATCATTTAAAGAAAGCAGCAATCAACTTCACCTTGTTGACATCTCCTGTCAATTTGACCTTAAATGAAGCTGGTGTGGTCAAATTAATCGTCTTAGTTCTGCATATGTTGGGCACTCCTGTAGTAAATGTTTAGCTGTTATTTTACCGATTCTAGTTACATTCATTGATATCTCATATTTGTTGTTTATTGAACAAGTGGTATTTCAGCCTCTTATGTCCCGTTTGGAGTCTGAAGATTGCTTCTCGGCCGCGCTGGTAATATGCATCATCTTCCTGGTGGTCTGGATACTCTGATTCCCACTTGGTTCTGTAATTGATGCTTATAAACCTCTTTGCTTCATCAAAGGTTGTCACTACGTCAGGCTTAGGTAGTCGTCCGCCTTCCTTTGCCAGTCTGCCAGCCTCTTCGTTTCCAGGAATATTGCAACATGATGGGATCTATTGTATTACAACTCATTTGAAGTTCGGGCAAAACCCATGAAGTGCTGCTCTTAAGTCTGCTAATTTTTTGCCTCTCAATATTGAAACAGATTTCGGGTCTGTAAAGAGAACTATGCGTTTCTGTTTATTTTTAACTGTCAACAGAATTTCTTCTGTAGTTTTTAAGGCCTCTGACTCTGTGAAGTTACTTGAAAATTATCCAATCGCTACTCACGGGTGTTTTATTTGCAATATATATATATATATATATATATATATATATATATATATATATATATATATATATATATATATATATATATATATATATATATATATATATATATATATATATATATATATATATATTAATATATTCAGGAGAATTCTTACTCCTCAATTTTCTGTTGAAATTGTCGCTGATCCATCTGTAGATGCATGGGTTTAGGTGTTACTTGGGTTAAGTTCTTTAATGAAGTTTATGTCTAGTAGTGTGTAATGTTGCAATCACTCTCCTTTTAAGGAGTGAGGAGGAGGAGGAGGAGGAGGAGGACAAGGCTTGAGGAGGAGGAGGAGGAGGCGGAGGAGGAGGAGGCGGAGGAGGAGGAGGCTTGATGAGGAGGATTGAGGAGGGGGATTGAGGAGGAGAAGGTTCCTGAGGAGGATTCCTTGTGGGTGGGAGGAAGAGGAGGAGCACTGAGGAGGAAGATGGAGGATGAGGGGGAGGAGAGGAAGGAGGAAGAGGAGAAGAGTAGCAGGAGGAGAAGGAGAAGGAGGAAGGGAATTTTCAACCTTACGGGGGTCCCTTGTTATGGATCCTTGGGGTCCCTGTTGACTATTGGGGTCTCTTTTGCCTACTTGGGGTCCCTTGTTATGGGTCTTTAGGGTCCCTTTGGACTACTGGGGCTCTCTTTGGCCTATTGGGGTCCCTTGTTACGGGTCCTTGGGGTCCCTATGTAATATTGGGGGTCTCTTTGGCCTATTGGGGGTCCCTTATTATGGGTCCTTGGAGGTCCCAGTGGACTATTGGGAGTGCCTTGTTGTGAGTCCTTGGGAGGCCCTGTGGCCTACTGGGGGGGGGGGGGGGTCTCTGTGGCCTATTGGGGTCCGTTGTTGTGGGTTCATTGGCGTCCCTGTGGCATATTGGGGGTCCCATGTTATGGATCCTTGTGGGTCCCCTGTGGCCTATTGGGGGTCACATACAGTGGTTTATTGGGGTCCCTTTGGACTATTATGGGTCTATGTGGCCTATTGGGGATCTCTGTGGCCTATTGGCGGTACCCTGTTATGGATCAATGTGGGTCCCCTGTGGCCTATTGGGGGTTTCTATTGTCTATTGGGAGTCCCGTGGTATGGGTTCTTGTGGGTCTCTATGGACTATTGTGGATCCCTGTGGTTCTACCGTCTCCCGGGGTGTTCGCACGGCGTATGGGCGTGGGAGTGTGGCGGGGTGGGGTGATATGTGGAGGAGTCTGGCGGGGGTGTGAATGGTTGTATCTTCTTCTTCTTTGCGTTCATCTGGAGTGTTTTTTTCAGATATGATTGCGTTGTGTCTAGTTAGGCACCCTTGGGTCGAAACCCTCAGGCCAACACATCCGACTTTTAGCATGCTGTTTTGACCAGGTTAGCATTCCTGTGAGACTCTCACTTTTGTGGTACCGCCCACATCCCAGCTGGTCACGTTGGAACAGTCGAAGACTTCGATCATCCCTCAAGGGAAGGCAGGGACAGTCCATAGAATTTTCCGCCATCCAAGGTTGCTTCCATAGTTGCAGGGCCGACACATAGTGCACTGGTGCTGGGCTAACCGAGGGAATCGTCACGTCCTGCTCATGGCTGCTTTAAATCCTCATTTCAATATATTGGGCATTTCTTTCACCACGGGCCGTTCCCGCACAAACCAGACCGGTCTGCAGACGGTATTAAATCAGCGAGTTTTCGGTTCGGACATGTGCTTGTCTTTGTGTTCCAGGCACGACGGACATTCGGAAAACTACCTAGTCAGAGCTGTTCCGAACAAGAGCGGCATTCGGAAACTAGGTAGTCAGAGCACGAAAGACATTTCACTCAGACGTTTTTTGCGTTGTGCCTGATTTATTTGCACCCGTAGGCCAGCACATCCGACTTCAGCAGGCATGTTTACGGGTTAGCCTTCCCGGGGTTTCGAGAGACGTTAGACTGTTTGTGCTGTGATATCGCCCACATCTAAGCTGGTCAAAGTAGACCGGTCAACGACAACACGGTAAACCCTCAAGGGAAGGCAAGGACAGACTATGGGCATTCCCCTGCTTTCCAAGGAGGCTTCCATAATTGCAGAGCCGGCACATATTGCTCTGTGACTGGGCTCACCCGAGGAGTTACCACGTCCTGCTCATGGCTGCTTTAATCCCTCACTTGCATGTGTTGAGCATTTCGCTTGCCACTGCTCACTCAAGCACCCACCAAGAACGGTCAGTCTGCGGGCGATATCCACTAGGTAAGCTTTCACTTTGGACTTCCGGCCACGCAATGGATTCGCTAGCCGTGCGTTCCATTTCGTGTTATTGAGACGTTTTTCCACCTATGTCTAGACCCTCTATGAGGTAAATACAGACAGTTTTCGTATCCATTTTGACTGGGGCTCTTCTTTTACCTTTTTGTACTCGCTCACGAGGTAGGCTACATGTGCTGCCGGCTCAGCACCTTACTTCCGTGCAGAAGTGAGCTAGAAACGACCAGGTCCTCTCATCTAGGGATCCCTCATATCCCCCAGCTGAGAGCCTTCAGACAAGTATCTGGACTGGGCATGTAGCGTGCTCAGAATCTCCCCTCCATTTTTCGGTAGGTGGGTATCGACTAGGCTCTCACATCCGAGGGTTTATGGCTTAGAGGCGTTCAGCCACAACCCTCGACAGAGATCCTTATAGTACGTCTTCGGACCAAGAATTTCTGCCTTCGTGCGCCTTATTTAAACTTTTGACTGCTATCCTCAGTCTACCTGCAGAGCAGCAGGTTGTGTCTCGCTTAGTCTGGTCCCTATCCCAAAAGCTGTCCGATATGTAGTTTTCATCCATCGACACAGCACATGGGGTCAGTGGGACACGCAAGCACCCCCAACACGGCAAGGTGGAGACACATCCGGGGATGAATGGTGGTATGAGACTTAACATCAGTGGGGACGGTTAGGTTGATCGAGGCGGTGCTTGGAGAAGTGGTCCTCCACTGGGGTCGCACGGGAGCGGTTCATACCCATTAAAACACAAGAAGATATGTCAGCGGCACCGTATGCAAAAGTCATAAAGTGAGCACACAGGTTGTAACAACAAAAGCGCTGAGTTAGTGTTGTGGTACAGGAGTGCTGTGTTAAAAAGATTTTAAAATATTACCAGTAACACATTGGCGTTGATATGAATGGGTGATTATCATGGGGAGTTGCTGTGGAGTGGGTGTTAAACGGGTTTTCGTTGTTAAGGAGGTGGCCGGGTCGAGTTGCAGAGTGGCTGAGGGTGAAACCGGGGTGGAAAATAGGTTAGCGAGGAGGCCGATGTGGGAAGTGGTATGACTCGGATGGGATTGAAGAGGGGATTCGAACCCATTCCACAGGGAACCCACAATGATTCATAACAGGGGACCCCCAATAGGAAACAAAGACCCTCAATAAGCCACATAGACTCGCAATAGTCCACAGGGACCCCAAAGAATCCGTAACATGGGATACCCAATAAAGTACAGATACTCCCAATAGGCCACATGGCCACCCAAGGACTCACAACAAGGCAGTCCTAATAGACCACAGAGACACCACATAGTCCACAGGGACCTCCAATAGGCTACAGAGACCGCAAATAGTCCACAGGGACCCCCTAGGACACATAAAACTTACCCCACATAGGTCAAAGAGACCCCAAATAGTTCCCAGGAACCCCCAAGGACCCATAACAAGGGATCCCATATAGGCCACATGGCTACCCAAGAACTCAATAAGGCACCCCCAATTGGCCACAGAGACACCTAATAGGCTACAGGGACGCACTACATGTATCCGAGTAGAGTATCCAAACCAGAGCCGGCGCGGATGGGTTACGTCTCGTAAATCGTATGATGATAATGTTTGAAAGCACTTATCTAGCTACTTCGCCATTTAGCCACCCCTTAACAATGACTTTCCCTAAGCCATGGCCACTACAATCATTATAAAAGGGAGGAAATGGCCATTAACCAGTCGATGTGTTATTCATGAGTTACATCCCTTGAACTAAGTTTGACAATTCCCTTCCTCATCCTTCTCCTTCTCCTCAATCCTCCTCTTCTTCCTCCCACACACAAGGAACCATCCTCTGGAACCCCCTTCTCCTCAATCCTCCTCCTCAATTCTCCTCCTCAAGCCACTGCCTCCTTCTCAAATCTCCAACTCCACCAACTCCTCAAAAGGAGAGTGATTGCAACATTACATACTACTATAGCTGTTTTTCTTCTTTCTGTCTGATACTGAGTATTCTTTTTCTCAATTGCAGGAATGTTTTCTATCATCCCAGGTAGTGGATTCATTCCCTACTGGTCAACTGGACTTAGACTTCTCGTTCAGGAGGTGGACGCGATGGTATAGTAAACAGAATGCTGATAATGTCAAGAGCGCTGTTCGATACCTGCGCTCATCGTCCGCCAAAAGAGGAAAATCTTAGCCACTTCCTCCTTGAATTTAGGTCTACAAAATATCATGACCCTATCTATCACATTGTAGATCCATAAATGGAAACTGCGTCGTGACATGTTTTTCTGGTTCAGAAAGCCATGGCAAACTACATAACGTAGAAGTGCCTTAAACATTAACCTGGAGTTGATCGCAACGATCTCTAAAGAACATGCAACATGAAGATATTGGGAATGTCTGTACAAGGAAAGATGCCTTCGGGGCCTGTCAGGTCGCCATGGAGCACCGACCATATGTACACACCTGCCGTACAGTTTGCAGGTACATTGCGTGAGATAAATGTATTGTGAGTTTACAAAGTCCGAGAACATGTGGAATGAATCAACAATGCCTCTGATAACTATGGAGAACTCGGGATAATAGATATTTTTTTTTATTGTTTCAAAAATATTTCTGGAGATGGAGTATTTGCATCTCAACATATGAACGCCACACGTCAAGTCTGGGTATCGGTCTGTTTCGTTTGTAATAGATCTGAGGTGAGCTTTCTCATGGCAAAACGGTTTCAGACTCGCTAACGGCTGTGAATGCCGATATTTCGGACCGCATTCGCTTTGGAAATGCTAAACACAATTTTTTTTAATGCTGAATGTCCTTTGCAGGACATTGCTATCGACCAGAGGTTTTTTTTTTTTAATTTTTGCATTTTATTTGCGCTCGTTCGTTTTGAACTCAAGTGTAGTCCATACACGTCCTTCTATTTGTAGTGCACTGGACTGGTTTTTGCTTGTGAATTAGCTTTCACTTCTACCATTGAACAAGCAACTAGAAAGTTGCATAGAAGCCCTGGAGATGTGGATATACAGAGGAATATGTCGTATTTCATGGAAACAAAAACAATCAAATTCAGAGGTTCTAGAAAAACTAGAAATAAAGAGAGAGTTGATGACCACGTAAAAAGACATGATACTCTTTTAAAAACCATACTGGAAGGCAAGGTTGAGGGCAAGCGAGCAAGAGGTAGACAACGATACAAGTGGGAAGATAACATCAAGAGATGGACGAACATCAGCCTGACAGAATGTACAGTCAAGGCGAGAGACAGTGTTGGAGATCCATTGCAGCCAACCTTCATTGTGGAGATGGCACCTGATTGATTACCAGCGTTCCTCGCCATCAGGCGAACTCACTCTGACTTTAGAAGTGCTTGTAATTTATGTACCCAAGTCAAGGACGAGAAGTGAACATTTTAGTTCAACTTACCGGTGTAAGGGTTGAATCCGTTACCTCACTATCAGCACACCGAATGTTTAAATACGAACTCTCATTACCATTCGACCATCTTGACTTGACTTGATTCGTAAACACAAATTAGAAATTCAGTCTCGTTCAACCTGCTTCTTTCAGCCGTGGTTAGAGTTGATATCCGTGGGTTTTGTGGGTTTTTTACCCTGTTTTTGTCTGGGCGCTCTTACGAGTTAATCCTGGCTCGGACTGGTTATATAAGCGTTTTGTGTCTGTGACGTCAGCTGGGGTATTGGTCGGTGGTGATCCATTGTGTTCGTCTCCTCTGGTGGTTTCTTTTGTCAGTGTTGGCTCCTGGGGCGTCTTGATAAATGCAGCCTTGACTTGACTTGATTCAAAAACAAAAATTTCATATTCGGGCTCGTTCAATCTGCTTCTTCATGAGTGGGTCCTGACTCGGACTGGTTATATAGGCTGTTGTGTCTGTGACGTCAGCTGGGGGATGGTCGGCGCGTTGTCCTTTGTGCCCGTCTCCTCTTGTGGTTTCTTTGGTTAGTGAAGGCTCTTGGTTTCTTGTGCATTTCGCTTGGCTGGATACGTTTAGTGGAAAATGGCGATTCGTAGACCCATTTGCAGGCTCGTATTATGTTTTGCCGGTCCCTCTCGTCGTTTCTATCCTCCTCATATTTTGCCCAATACTCTGCGGGAGGTAAAGTTGCTTTGTCTTTCTTTTCTTGGTTCCAGTTGTCTTAACGTGTGTCGGTTTCTTCCTCTGGGCTTTCTTCAGGCGGAATTCTGGTTTCCCCTTGAGCTGGTTGGACATCGTGACTTGACTACTGTCTTTGACTTGCTGTTTCTTCTTCTTCTTCTTCTTCGTTCATCCGGAGTTTTTTTTCCGGATGTGATTGCGTTGTGCCTGTTTACAGCAGAGCTGCGTTCTTGCGCCGTTAGGCCGACACATCCGACTTCTGCGGGCATTTGTTGACCGGGTTAACCTTCCCGGGGGTTTCTTAGGACGTTTGACTCTCACTGTTGTGGTGTTATCCCCCATCCCAGCTGGTCCATATAGAACGGCCAAAGATCCTGGTCAGCCCTCAAGGGAAGGCAGGGGCAGACCATGGGCATTCCCCGCCATCCAAGGAGGCTTCCATACTTGCAGAGCCGATACATAGCGCTCTGGTACTGGGCTCACCCAAGGAATCGTCACGTCCTGCACATGGCTGCTTAGCCTCACTTCCGTATATTGGGCCTTCCGTTCACCATAGGCTGTTCTCCCGGAAACCAGAAGTATGCAGTCTGCAGATGACATCCACACAGTGAGCTTTCGATTCGGACTTTCCATGTAATGGATTTGCTATCCAAGCAATATTCCATTTCGTGCCACTAGGACACTTTTCCACCTTTTATGAAGCCCACACAATGGGCTTTTGATTCGGACTTTTCACGTAATGGATTTGCTATCCAAGCAATATTCCATTTCGTGCCACTAGGACACTTTTCCACCTTTTTAGAAGCCCACACAGCGAGCTTTCGATTTGGACTTTCCACATAATGGATTTGCTATCCAAGCAATATTCCATTTCATGCCTCTGGGTCTTCATGCACCTTTAAATGTCAACTTGTATGTAGTTAAAGTAAGCTGCGGTCAACTTGAGCTCGTTTATATCTCCATAGAGCTTGTCCTCAAATGAAGCAGGTGTGGGCCAAAATATCTTTCTCTGTTCTGCATACATTGGGCACTCCTGCAGCAAATGTTTTGCTGTCATTTTTCCAGCTCTACAATTACATTCATCGGTATCTCCTATCTTTAGTTTATTGAACAAGTGGTATTTCAGCCTGTTATGTCCTGTGCGGAGTCTGAAGATTGCTACTTGTTCTCTTCGGTCGAGTTTGTAGTATGCATCATCCTTCTGATGGCCTGGATGCTCAGATTCCCATTTGGTTCTATAAGTGCTTTTTATCACCCTCTTTGCCTCATTATAGGTTATGTCTATGTCAGGCTGTGGTAGTCGTCCGCCCTCTTTTGCCAGTCTGTCAGCCTCTTCATTTCCAGGTATACTGCAATGTGATGGGATCCACTGTATTACAACTTTTTTGGATTTCTGGCATAGACCTTGGAGTGCTGCTCTTAGGTCAGTTAGTTCTGTGCTGTTATTGCTCTTGAGTATTGAGACAGCTGACTTTGCATCTGTGAAGATAGCTATTTGCTTCTCTTTATTTTCCTCCATCAGGAGCATTTCTGCTGCAGTTTTCAAAGCCTCTACCTCCGCTTTGAAGTTACTTGAAAATTTTCCAGTTGCCAATGAATGTGTTTTTTTCACTCCATTTTTTAAATTTAGGAGAATTCCTCCTCCTCCATTCTCTATTGAATTTTTGGCTGATCCATCTGTATATGCATGGGTCCAATTCCTGCTTGGGTAATGTTCTTTTATGTAGTTTAGGGTTATTTCTTTTCTTTCGGTTTCATGCTGAGTGTTCTTGTTCTCAATACCAGGAATGTTTTCTATCATCTCAGGCAGTTGCTGCTGTCTCCAAGCTGGGAACTTGTGTGCATTGTGTATGGGCTTGACTGTTGATATGTTAAGTATAGGATCTGCCCTAATCCTTCGTTTTGCAGTTTCTACAAAGTTGCTACGCTTCAGTCTTCCCTTTCCAAAACCATTAAATCTGTTGTACATAGGGTGGTCTGTCAATCTTCTAAATTTTTCTGCTTGTTGCTGGGCTCTGCTATCTCTTCTATCCTGCATTGGTTGTAAACAAGTGATCTTTTCTAGTTCATTAATAGGCGTTGTCTTCAGGCTTCCAGTTATGATTCGCATTCCTTGGTTTTGGACTCTACTTATTTTGTTAAAGTTTGACTTAGCTGCTGTTGCCCAAGCTGCAATGCCATATTCCAGTACTGGCCTCACCCGTCCAGTATATAACTTCTTGAGAACTTTCTCATCTGCTCCCCACGTTGTACCAGCAAGCTTTTTCATGATTGCCATTCTCTGCCTTGCTCTTGTTCGATTTTTCTCAACCTGTGTCTTCCATGTCAGGCGACGATCAAAGGTGACTCCTAGATAGTTTGGATTTTCTTCATGGCGCAATATTTTTCCATTCAATACCAGCTTAGGTTGCTGAGTTTTATTTGAGAGGGAGAACACTGTGCATGTTGTTTTCTCCTCACTTATCTTCACTAGCCATGATTTTGACCAGTCCTCTAGCGCTAATAAGGCTTGCTGTATTCTGCTGTTAGCTGTACTAATATATTCTTCAGATGTCCATATGGCTAGGTCATCTGCAAAGGAGGATGTGTGTACTCTGGCTGGAAAATTTTCTGTGATGTCATTTATATATGCTAGGAATAATGTTGGTGAAAGAACTCCTCCTTGGGGGACACCTTGCTCCAGCAGCATCATTTTGCTTGTTTGTCCTTGTACTTTTGTCCTGGCAGTTCTGTTCTCAAGGTAGTGGCTGATCCATTTATACATTTTCCCACAAATATGCATTTTTTGCAGTTTTACTTTCAGTCCTTCCTTCCATACTTTATCAAATGCTTTTTCTAAATCTATCCAGACTGCTAGTGTGTGCTTTTTCTCTTGGAAGGCATCCTCTATTTCCTGAGCTATATAGGTTATTTGATCTTCAGTGGATCTGTACTTTCTAAATCCTGCTTGGTGTGGTGTTAAGAGTTTGTTTTCTTCCAGATGCCATGTTAGCCTGCCATTGATAATGCGTTCCATTAATTTTCCTACACAGCTAAGTAGACTGATAGGTCGATAGCCATTTGGTTCTTCCAGGTCTTTTCCTTTCTTTGGGACTGGTATTAGTATAGCTTCCTTCCATGCCTGTGGGACTATTCCTCTCTTCCAGCTGTTATTTAGGACTGCTAGTAGTTTCTTCTTTGCCTTGGTGCCTAGTCCTATTAGCATTTCATTTGTGATTCCATCCTTTCCTGGTGATTTCTTCTTTTTTAGGGTATTCATTGCCTGTTCCATTTCTTCCATTGTTAGATTTGCCATCATATATTCTGCCGCTGTCTCTGTATTTCTATGATGTATCTGTTTGTCTTTGATTGCTTTCTTCTGTTCGGTTGTAATATCAATGTGGTTTGCATTTGCATAGTGTTCCATTAGTGCATTTGCAGCCTTTTTGCCTGCAAGCAAGGCATTTCCTTGTTTAATTGTTATTTGTTTGTTTCTAGGTCCTTCATTGTTCATGGCTTTCACTAGTTTCCATAGTTTGTTTCCATCCCTGTCAAAATTCAGGTTTTCTGTTTTTTCCCTCCAACAATCTCTTGTTGTTTGATTTACTGTTTTTTTATATTTTGCTGAGATGGCTTTGAGAGAGATGTTTGCTTCAATTGTTTGTTCTCTCTCTGCTGTCTTCCTGGCATCTTCAACTTTGTCCTCCAAACTTTGTAGTTCTTCAGTCCAGTATGGTTTGTAATTTTTCCTCGCTCCTCTTGGAATGGACTCAGTGGCTGCCTGTATTATCGCTCTGTTTAGACTTTCCACCATTTGCTTTATGTTGCCATATCGTGTATTTATGTTTTCACAATATTTGTCTGTTAGTATGGCAAATCTGTCCCAATCTGCTCGTTTGTAATTCCAGCGGGGCAAGGGCTTTTGCTCCTGTGGAACATATTCCATATTCATTTCAAGCTTGATTGGTCTGTGGTCACTACCTGCTAATTGGTCCAGCACATGGCGATCGATTTTGTGGAGGATGTCTCCTGTGCAGAAAGCTAAGTCTGGAGTAGAAGTGGTAAGCCATCTTCTGGAGTAGAAGCTCGGTGTGTCATCCGCTTTGTTGAGTAGATGGAGATTTGAGTCTATTTCCCAGTCCTCCAATTCATCTCCTCTTTTGTCAGTATCTGGGTATCCCCATCTTTCTGAACGGCTATTAAAGTCTCCGACAATAATGCAGTTTGTGTCAGTTATTTTCATGTTTGAGAGTGTAAGGTCCTTATCTGCTGGGCTATACAGATTGTAGATTCTTATTTTGACGTCCTTTATCATTATATCAACACCTATAATTTCCGTTTGGTTGTCAGAGATCACAGATACTTCGCTGCAAGGTATTGTATTTCGTGTAAGTATTAGAACTCCTCCTTTGTGTCCTTCGCGGTCGAAACGTGTGGCCTGATATCCTCTGACTGAGAATTTGTGATTGGCGTTGAGGTGTGTCTCTTGAATGCATGCCACATCTATTCTATCTTTATGAAGACGCTGTGTTAGGGAGTCTTTCTTCTTGTAAACTCCTTCGGCATTCCACTGTAGTATGTTGAGTGTCCGGGGTATTTGGTCAATAGCTCTTAACCTACTCCTCTGTGCCTTGACTCCACAGCACAGGGGAAGGTGACCACCAGTAGTCATGGGTGGACCCCCTCGAGGCAGGGGGCCCGGCACTATCACCGCCTGATGGGACTTCACGGGATTAGCACCATATCGATTAATTTTGATTTGTGACATCATGAATTAAGTTACGTTGCACTGCTTTGTCAAGCCTGTGGCTCAGTACATCCGATTTCGACAAGCATTTATTCGGGATGCTTTCCCTAGCCTTTGACTGTCCCCAGTCTACCTACAAGGCAGCAGGTTTCACGTTGCACTGCTTTTTCAAGCCTGTGGCTCAGTACATCCGATTTCGACAAGCATGTATTTGGGGTGCTTTCCCTAGCCTTTGACTGTCCCCAGTCTACCTACAAGGCAGCAGGTTTGTGTGTCTCTTCGTCTGGTCCCTCTCCCTTGACCTGTCCGACATGGGTGGCCCTACCAGTAGCTGTGCTACCGTCGGCATAGCTCTTGGGGTCATTGGGACGCACAAGCCCCTCTACCTCGTCACGGTGGACACACAGCAGAGGGGACTTGCTGTTTCTGATTTGTCTGTGGTTGGGCTCCGTCATGAGTCTTTTTTGCCTCCTTTTTTGTGTATTGTCTTTCGAAGCTTTACCATGTTTTCTTGTTGGGTTTCATCTTGCGATTTCTCTGTGTTCTTTTCCGTGTTTTCTGCTGGTTTGATTTGGGTTGGCTCCCTTTCAGTTTTTAGCATTTCTCTCTCCGCTTTGATGTCTCGTGGAATCTCTTCATTCTTCTTTGTCGTCAGCACCATGTGCTCCACCTCTTGTTTGATGTTTCGCTGGATCTCCTTTATTTCAGCAAGCAGATTTTCATTGTCGCTGGTTGGTGCCGGTGTTTGAGTTAGCTTGACTTATTTCTTTAACTCGTCAATCTGGTTTTGTGGTTGTGATCTTTCAGCTTGTGAGATGTACGTGGCTGTCTAACACCTCCGCATTGCTTCCTTATATGGTGTCTTTGTGGTAAAAGCGATCTTTAAGACGTCTTTGTGACTTTCAAGGTACGGACAGCTCAGGTATCTTGCTCCATGCTTGCCCAGGCAGTTGGCACTTTTCTCTAGTTGTTGGGTGCTCGGAAGTCCGTGTCCTGTTTGTCCAGCGGACACCCCTTGAAGGCGTGGTGATCGGCGCAGTATCGGCAGATCTCCGTTTTACTGCGACATGTTGCTCTGCTGTGGCCTGCCCTCTGGCATCTTGAGCATTGAGTTATTCTTGGAATGAATCCTTCAGGCTGTTGTATTTTCTTGTTTATCGATACCTGGCGTGGTATCTCGCTGCTCTCAGTTGTCACCACCGCTAGCGTAGTAGGGATTTTGGAGCATGTTAGAATCCGCTCCGCCTTCAAGATTCGGATGTGGAGATTCTCTTCTTGTAGCTGCTTCAGGATTTGTTCGTCTGACAGCTCCACTTGAATACGCTTGGCAGCCAATCTGATCGTCTGTGAGTCGGTGTTTCCGACTCTGGTGTCTTTCGCCTCCTTTTTCTCAGCTGTCTTGGCTCTTATCTGTGGTGGGTTGTCGTCGATCTTCCTCGTGGTAGCTTCAGTAATATCTGTAGGTTCAGGTTGTTTGCTGCAGCTCACATGTAGGTTCTCTCCGCTCGTCTTCTTTACGGTTTTGGCGGCTCCCACGCTGCACATCTTGTGTGCCTGTTGCTTCTTGGTGTTGGTCTTGCCATGTGACATTTTCCTCCCTATCAGGCTTCTTGAACTGTTCAGGTAACTTGTTCTTGATAGCACTGGCTGTTGCGACTGGCATGAAAAGACATTACCGATTCATGACCGAGACATGATTCGGCCTCGCTAACCTCCAAGCTTAAAAAGTATTGCTACCTTACTTACTGAATGTACCTCAGAAGTTTCACAAAGGTCTCTATTTCCTGATGTCACGACAACGGTCTCTAATTCCCGATGTCACGATAAAGGTCTCTATTTCCTGACGTCATGATAAAGTTCTGTATCTCCTGAGGCACGATTAAGGTCTCTATTTCCTGTCATAATAATAATAATAATAATAATAATAATAATAATAATAATAATAATAATAATAATAATAATAATAATAACAATCTGCCACGCTAATGAGTACATGCGGCCATCTCACACGATCTGTGGAATCTTGGAGCAGGTTTGTGGTCTTGTTTCGATCATGTCATGAGGTTTCGATTCGATGTCACCATGAGCCCTACCCCGTTCAACCTCAAGGAGAAGTTATAGTTAGGGTCCATCACCGGCTCAGAATGATAGTCCTGTGATTGAGTCTGCCGCGAAAGCGGTTTCATCCTCACGGGCTTATCAATCCGAAGATGATTGTTGTCCATATGGGGTAATGGACTGGTTCACTCTAATAAGTAATAATGGGGTCACGAGGTCAAGTCATCCGGGTATTTCTCTGTCTGCCTTACCCTTCCCTGATCTGTGGCGAAGGTGTTACGAATGCATACCGCCATCTAGATGATGATGTCGTCTAAACAGCAAATCCCGCACATCGCGTTCGAAACACAACTGCGGGCGATTGGGAGCGGACCGCCTTGCATTGGTTTCTATTCAATTGTATGAGTGCCAGTCGTTCAGAAAGCTATGACAAACTGCTGAATGTAAATTAGCCAAGAAATCACAAACAGCCAAAGAATGCTGGAGTTTACTGATACGTCCTGTAGAGGATTTGCTACTAACTCCCATCCATCCATCATGTGCCGTGCCGAAGAGTATGGAGCCGGTCGCTCAGAAAGTCGTGGCGTGATGATGAGCGTAATCTAGCCTAGGAATCAACATACAGCTGAAAGATGCAGATGTTGACCGCAATATCCTGAAACATGATAGAAACGCGGGGGAAAAAAATAAAAAAATAAAGGCTACTTTCGCCATGGCGATTCTTTTTCTAATTTCTTCAAGGCATCTTCCATCAGATGTTATGACCGTTCCGAGATAATTGTACCGATTCACTTGTTGAAGAATATTCCCATTTACTTGAATATTACATTGTGGTATTTCTTCCTTCCTAGTCTTTTTACAATTTAATTCTAACCCCAGTTGTTCACTGTGTGCAACAACCGCATCTACTAATTGTTGCAGATCCTGCTCATTGTCTGCAATCAATACTGTATCATATGCACACACCCCCCCCCCACCCCGATGTGTCTTCACCTTGCCGCGGTGGGAGGCTTGAGTGTCCCAGTGACCCCAAGCGCCATGCCGATGGATATACAACTACATATCGGACAGCTCTTGAGATAGGGACCAATCTAAGAAAGACACAACCTGCTGCTCTGCAGGTAGACTGCGGATAGCAGTCAAAAGCGCAAATCAGGTGCACAAAGCCACTAATACTTGGTCCATTCACATACACTAAGGCTACGATTTGAGGGATATGGCTGAACGCCTCTAAGCCATTAACCCCTAGATATGAGAGCCGGGCCGATACCCACATACTGCAAAATCGGAGGTGAGATGCTGAGCACGCTACATGCTTAGTTCAGATACTTGTTCGAAGGCTTTCAGCTGGGGGATATGAGGGATCCCCGGATGAGAGCGCCTGGCCGCTTCTCGCTCACTGATCGCGCATGTGGGTAAGGTGCTGAGCCGGCACCACATGTAGCCTACCTCGTGAGCGAGTGTCGTCAACTGGCTGGGGTTAGATCCCAGATGGGCAACCACTCAGCCAAAATCATTTTCTTCTACTGGTGTATAGTTCTGGATGCAGTTTGAGATCCCCTAACTCTGTCAGATGGGACTAATTACCACCCCAGATTCCAGAGAGAAAACATGGAACTAGTGTCTTTTATGCTGATTTAAGACACCGTCCCTGATACTCAAGAAAACAGCCAAGAAGTGGTTCGTTGAAGATAGAATATATCTATATAGATTTGGCTGTACTTGGTATCACCAGAAGTGAGAAAGGAGGAGTTAAGTTAATCAACGTAATCTGGTTACTTATGACTGCATAGGCAAGGTACCTCCCTGACATAAATTCCTACTTCTGGACAATGTGTTCGAACCCCCACTAAATGATATAATAATGTGTGCACTAGATTATTTAAGCTACACAAACATTTATAAACATTTAGAATTTATACGGACAAATTGAGTTTTAAAATACAACAACTGTGTTTATTATTTCTAGTCTTGATGATCATATGATGATGATGATTATAATGAGATTATACATAACTCATCTGGCTAAGAAGCTAAGAAGCACGTAGGTCATGCTTCCCCCTGTGAGACGCAGTTCACTGACAGACTGAAGGAGTCCAAATTGGTCCCTTCATTAGGCTCAGTCACTTTCCTGATATGAGTTGACTGGCCATTGCTCCTAAGAGATCTGGAATGAAACGAACTGAGATGGGTAGTATCTACGTCTACACATCTCAAACACATATGTCTATACATTCATATAAACATACATTCAAGTCATAATATATGATGGTATGATGATATATGATGGCATGTTACATAAACATATATCAGTTCTAAACAAATAAATATATATGTATATATTCATAACACCATTTAGAACATCTATAGCTCAAAACATACATATTCACATACATTTATGTAATGGAGTGTTTCCCATATAAGTTCACCTCACTTACTCTCTCCCTTTCTGATTCATTCATTACTGTCTTGTCGGAAGGACTGGTCGCACAGTCCCTGTCGAACATTAAATGCCTTCCCTGAATCTGTCTGGGATATTGAATGTCCTAAGTCATGTCTGTCCTCATGCAGACATCATGCAGACAAGGTGAACTGGTGCCATTCCTCAAACCAAGTGGTTTCACCACAATCTTGGTAGGCACTCAAAGTGTTGGTCCAAATAATCAATGTTAATTGGACGCTATCAAGAGACTGGTAGCTCTCAGGAATTTCTCCTAAGTAGTCAGTCTGCCCTATGTTTAACATCATACAGGATGAATCTAAATGTATCTCCTGTACATGCATAAGCCACACGCTCATGTAGCTTGGATAATGGATTTCTCCAAATTATCACATACAACAAATCAGACAACCAAGTGGTGAATGAAAGAAGAAGGTAGTTCTCAGTGTAATAGTAAATCTAGAAACTGGAACACTGAGTAACACAGAAAATCCACCAGTGTAAAGTTTGGGAGAATATGCAGAACAAGAAAACTACACAGGCTCAGACTAGCAGAGAAACGTATCAGAGTAACAATAATGTGGTATTACCTGAGTTTAGCTAGGAAATCCTGTCATACGACTTTGTATTGAAGTAACAAAACGAGGGGGTAATCTCTCACCAGAAATTAAAATTCCGGCTTCCCTGGTACGCTATTGTGAATGCATCTGAAGTCTTGCTGGCCATGCTTGTAGTTTTATTCTCTTCATCCCTGGCTAGTTTCCACGTTGGCTAATTAATATGCCCCATATTCATTAACTCCGCCTATTTTATTTCATGTAGGATTAGTTACCGGGATGAATTAAGTCCCAAATTCTTTTCACCCCTCCTCCTTTCCTGTGGACGGTAGTTTCATTTGTCAATCAAATTGACCGATGCCCCGCCACGGCCTGAAACAATGAAACATGCCTTAGCGCCGATGCAGTAGACATTGCGTCATAATTACATTCCACTCTGCTATTGCCTCCTCCTTGGTTGCTGGCAATAATGTGTCAGCCATGTGTTCCTACTTTGCCGCTGTATTGCGGTTAAGTGTTAAGCATCTGGTCCTAATTGCTCCTTTGTGGTGGCAACTACAGACCTTGTTCCGGCTCCACAAATTCTGGACTTTAGATAGGTGTTAGGCCTGCATTATATTGCCGTCTTTAGATCAAACGGGTTTTTCCATGGGTGGTCAGCCCAGATTTCACACTTTTCCGTCTTTCTCTTCCCTTCTACTGAAAACAATGAGTTTTCAACCTTTGATAGCGCCGCCGACTGGTGCCGTGGTGTCTGGGTTTTACGTTTGATCTGGACATCAAAGCTTTCTCAGACCTAGCATTACAGAAATGATGGGGCGTGCGTGGTCAAAAATGTATTTTTCTCTTGTTTTCAATGCTCTTGCATTTCTATCATTTTCTGGTGGACGTTTATGCTTTTAGAGAATGATAGAAAAATATTGTGTTCTCTTTAATTCCTTTTGAACTTGTGTCATTCGGATGCTGACCGAAGGCGTCCCGTCACAGCGAGTACCAAAGGTAGAAAAAGTGCCCTAGTCGCAAGTAATGGTTACGAAAATGTCTGCATGTATACTCATAGAGAGTGTAGTCAAATGTTGAAAAACGTCTCAATAACACGAAATGGAACGCTTGGCTAGCGAATCTATTGCGTTGTCCGAAGCGGAAGCTTGCCTAGTGGATGTCGTCCGCAGACTGACCGTTCCTGGTTTGTGCTTGAGCGACCAGTGGCAAGCGAAATGCCCAATACATGGAAGCGAAGAATTAAAGCAGCTATGAGCAGGACGTGGCAATTCCTCGGGAGAGCCCAGTCTCAGAGCAATATGTGCCGGCTCTGCAATTATGGAAGTCCCCTTGGATAGCGGGAAATACCCATGGTCTGCCCCTGCCTTCCCTTGAGAGTTGACCGTGATGTCTCTAACCGTTCTACTTTGACCAGCTGAGATGTGGGCGACACCACACCAATAAGGGTCTAACGTGCCGCGAAACCCGAGGAAGGCTAACCTCATTAAAAAAAAATTCTCGCCGAAGACGGAAGTGCCGGCCTACGGGTAGCAAAATAAAAATTGGCACTACGCAATTACGTCCGAGTGAAATGTCTTTCGAACTAGGAACAGCTCTGACTACCTAGTTTCTCGAATGCCCTCGTGGCCGGAACAGCTCTGACTAGGTAATTTCCGAATGCCCGTCGTGCCCGGAACAGCTCTGACGGGCACAACGACAAGCACATGTCCGGACCGAAAACTCGCTGAGTGGATACCGTCTGCAGACCTGCCTGGTTAGTGCAGGAACGGCCCGTAGCAAACGAAATGCCCAATATATTAAAGTGAGGAATTAAAGCAACCATGAGCAGGACGTGACTATTCCCTATGTGAGCCCAGCACCAGGGCGCTATGTGTCGGCTCTGCAACTATGGAAGGCACCCTGGATGGCGGAAAATGTCATGGACTGTACCTGCCTTCCCTTGAGGATTGATGGTGAAGTCTTCGACCCTTCCAACTTGACAAGCTGGGATGTGAACGGCACCACAAAAGTGAGGGTATCACAGGAATGCTAACCTGGTCAAAAATGTACGCTAAAAGTCGGATGTGTTGGCCTAAGGGTTTCGGCCCAAGGGTGCCTAACGAGACACATCGCAATCACATCTGAAAAAACACTCCGGATGAACGTAAAGAAGAAGAAGAAGTATCATATGCATATCTAATGTTATTGATGTTTTGTCATCCAATGATGATTCCATTTATATCTTCTACATTTCTGAAAATATTTTCACTATATAGGGAAAAAAGATCTGGAGACATTGCACACCCCTGTATCACACCTCTCTTAATAAGCTGATATTGTCTCACTTCATTATCAATCCTTATGGCAGCTTGTTGTTTCCAATATATCAGCTGATATGTTTTTATAAGTCTTTCCCATCAATTTGTAGATCTGCAAGCGTATCTACCATGTTGACATGTCTGACTCTATCGCAAGCCTTTGTGTAGTCAATAAAACAAAGATGTATATCTTTCTTTACTTCTATAGACAAACCCGACACCCCACATTGTGCCAACGGCTTCGGGCGGAAGAGCGCAATTGGGAGGGTACAAGCCTTACCCTGGTGCGGGGAAATGCAACCTAAAGACAAAGTGTCATGGCAGGGCAGACCAGGCGCTAAGCCTTGGTTTACGGCTGGTCTAGGATCGAAGTTCCGACAGGCGGACAATTAGAGCATTGCTTTGCTGATCCGTCAGCTTCTGCAGCTTGTCTTGTTCCAGATGTAGAGGTGTTACCTTTCCTCTGGAGTGAACTAGGCAGGCCGAGAGAGGGATCATGCTGCATGGGCAACACATGATCTCTATATTTTAGCCCAGGCTTTGTGCTATGGAGAGGCAATAACTCCATCCCTTACAAACTATCGTCTGTCAAGACGGCAAGGTGCCAATGATGATGAATGACTTCTATGGAACGTTCAATAACTGATCAGAGCATATATAAAGCATTTACTGTACCCTTTCCTTCTACAAACCCACATTGTACTTCCCCTATTACAGTTTGTATTTTCGTCCTCACTCTTTGCATGATAACTCGTAGAAAAATCTTCGTGATGTGACTCATTATACTAATTGTTCTGTGTTGATCACATTCCAAGGCTCCTGATTTCTTTGGGATTACAATAAATACAGAATTACATAATTCAGAAGGTATATCTCCCGTATCATATTATGTGTTCAGCAGTCTGATGATTTGATCTATTCTATATTCTTCTAAAGCGTTAAAAATTTATGTTGTGATGTTATCTGAACCGGGGGTCTTGCCAGCTTTCATATGTTTAAGAACATTCCGAACCTCCATCTTCAAAATTGGCGGTCCTTCATTATTAAATCGAATACCATACTGTTCATCTCTGTTATCATCATAAAGGTTTTTCACATAATCTGATCTTTTTTTGTTATGATTTTGCCATCTTTAGTTTTTAGAGAACCTGCTGATGTACTTGTTCTTTTATTAGTAAGTTCCTGAATTTCTGCTTTCTGTTAGCGTCGAATGTTGGGCGGCGCTTACCAAACCCGACACCCCACATTGTGCCAACGGCTTTGGGTGGAAGAGCGCAATTGGGATGGTACAAGCCTTGATACTGATGATACTGGTGT
Source organism: Cepaea nemoralis (assembly GCA_014155875.1). NCBI lineage: Eukaryota > Metazoa > Mollusca > Gastropoda > Stylommatophora > Helicidae > Cepaea > Cepaea nemoralis. The sequence continues at coordinate 129,518 of JACEFZ010001965.1, read as the reverse complement.
GAGGAAATGCATCCTGCAAAGACAAAATATCATGACAGGGCAGACCAGGCCCTAAGCCTTTGTTGGCAGCTGGTCTAGGATCGAAGCTCCGACAGGCGGACAGTTAGAGCATTGCTTTGCTGATCTGGCAGCTTCTGCAGCTTGTCTTGTTCCAGATGTAGAGGTATTACCTTTCCTCTGGAGTGAACTAGGCAGGCCGAGAGAAGGATCATGCTGCATTGGCAACACATGGTCTCTATATTTTAGCCCAGGCTTTGTGCTATGAAGAGACAATAACTCCATCGTTGGTTTTACCCGGTCTCGGAGTCAAAGCGAGAGGTAACATTTACGGGTTATAAGTCCTTGTCAATTAGCGTAGACATGGGGCGCCACGAGTTGCCTCTGACGGTGGGAGACATCTAAAGGTGTCACTGATCAGCTACCGCCCGCCTCAAGCTGGGCAGCCCCCGGCCAGTTAGGTGCTGATCCGCCACAGCCTGCCTGCTTCAATGGGTGCTTGAGGCTAGGACACATTCTTAATTGCAGGCTGTAAAACCAATGCACCAGGCACTAATAAAAAGAAAAAATAGAAACCTCAAGCTACGGCTTGCAACCTGGAACGTAAGAACCATGTGTCCAGGATTTTCCACTGGCTTGACGAGTATTGACGATGTGAGAAAAACGGCTGTGATTGATGCCGAACTCAATCGTTTGATATTGATACATAATATTTCAATTGATATTGCTGGCCTGCAGGAGACTCGTCTCGATGAGGAAGGGTCACTCGGAGAAAACAATTGCACCCTTCTCTGGAAGCGTAGAGGGCAGGCAGAAAAAAGGCAACATAGTGTGGGCTTTGCAGTGAAGAATTCGCTACTGAGAATGATTGAAATTCTAGCTGGAGGTAATGAAAGACTCTTATCCCTGCGCTTGGCAACCTCTTGTGGTTTTGCCACCATTATTACTGCATATGCACCGACACTCGCTTCCTCTGATGATGTGAAGTGTTCATTCAACGAGGAGGTAAACTGTGATCAAGGCAGTTCCAATATCCGACTGCATTTATATGCTCGATGATTTCAATGCTCGTGTAGGCAAGGACTCGAGTTCATGGCCAGTGTGCCTTGGAAAATACAACATCGTTCGCATGAATGAAAATGGGCAAAGGCTGCTGGAGAATTGTACCAGAAATGACCTATGTATTAGAAACTTTTTTAAAACAAAAGAGCTCCATAAGGTCAAATGGAAACATCCAAGATCCGGCCATTGGCATCAACTGGACTTCATCACCACATGGAGACAACATCTGAACCAAGCATCAATAACTCGAAATTACCACAGTGCTGACTGTGATACGGATCATTCTTTTGTTGTTGCAAGAGTTAGACTGAGACCAAAGAGAATCTACACAGCTAAACATAAATCTAGCCCCAGTATTAATATTATTAACACTCGCGATCCTGAAAAGTGCTTTGAGTTTTCAACAGCAACTTGAAGACGCGTTCACTGATACATCAGAAACTTGTACAGTAAATTGTCCTGTTAAATTCCAGAGAGGAGACTGGACTCAACAAGCACATCTTTAAACTTATTATCTGTTGGGATTATTGACTGACTTTTGTCTACACTCCTCTCTTCTGTCTTCCCTTCCATATATCTATTTCTTTCACTCTCTCTATTATTCCCCCAACACATACTCCGACAACAGTTCCTTTCAACGATAAGATAAAAGATTTATTAATAAAAACTATGTCTGGTGTATGTATGGATATTGTCTATGTAGTTGGTATGTTCTTCTAGTGTGGCTGTCAGATAAGATGTTGATAGATAGTCTCCGTGGTTTCTCTCGTCTCTTCTCTCAGCTAGAGTACAGGACATGACATAGATATAACAGAACGGTCTCACCCTGACAGCTCCGTCTGCTTGAGTCTGTAGATATATCCGTTTTTTGTAATGAAAAAATGTTCACCACTGTATGAATGTATTTAACCCGATCACCATATGCTGTCAGCGTAAACTGAATGGTCTTTATTATCTTATAGCGTTCTTAATTCCATCCTGGAAAAACACATCGAGTTTCTAGTGTTCTCTATTTTTGTCCTGTAACAGTTCTACACTGGATAGTTCTTAATTGATATAGGCACTTTGTATGCACCTTGCAACTCTACGATATTGAGTACTTTGAGTCTTTTTTCTTTAGTTTGTATGATCTCTATTTTCCATTCTCTGTCCTCCTGACTTATTAAGATGCCACTTCTTTTCCTTCCTTTCTTATGCACAAGTGTCGTGCTTTATTACTTTAAAGTGCTTTCTTGTGGGTTATCAACACTGAGTGATCTTGACCACAGCCATCTGTTTTATCTCTTAGTTGATAAGTCCCGCACTGGTATGGAAACCTGTGTGATATACATTTAATAATGAGATCTGTGTCTGCTTCCTCTTCTCTCCTATGTGAGTGTCTTTTCCTCCAGCCGAAATGAAAAGGCTTCCGAAAAAACCCACTCTGACATAGGATAGAAGATTCACCTAACGTCTATACTATTCCTACTAATAGAAAGCAATGTTAAATGCACTTCACTCACATCTATATTCCTATGCTACTATACTCTAATATACCTTATTTAGGCATCTATGTTCCTGGAATCGAAAAAACACTTAGCGAATAACACACTACTATCCCCTCTTTCCATCATTAGGGACGTGTATTTCTATTCCCACTCAAGAACATATCTCCTTCAGTTCAGTTTGGAACACACACTAAACTTACACAAAGAGTTGCCACTCTTTATATCGGTCATTTTTGCCGCATAGTCCTTGACATTGCTGGACACCTCACATCCAGACTGCATTATCATCGTTAGTGGAAAATTACAGCTCTGAACTGTTTCATATCCATACCGCAATATGCTGTCCCATAATCTCTCTGCTTTTGTCGCAAACCAATTTTTCCACTCGACAGTTTACCTGTGCTGTAAGCCCCCTTCTGTGTCTTGACCTAGAAACACATGCGCCTGGTCACTCCTTTGTTTTTTTACCCTTACTGCTTCGCTTGTTAACCCTTCCTCCACCTGGTCAGTCGGTGTATACAGTCGTCTATCAGGGAATCATTAACTCTCAGTATTTCACGACATAAATGAAAAGTGTGGTAAACTTAAGGAAACTCTTTACAAAACTGCGGTAGGGGTTTACGGCACCATGGATCACAAGAGGCAGGACTGGTTTGCTGTAAACAGCCAGGCACTGCAGCCCTTGATTGATAAAAAGAAGATAGCTCTCTTAAGAAACAAGGAAAGAACAACGCGTAACACTCTGAGTGAGCTGAAGCAAGCTAGGAAGGATGTGCAAAAGGCTGCCAGGCAGTGTGCAAATGACTAATGGATCAAGTTATGTGAGTCCACTCAAATCGCAAGTGATAAGGGAAACACCAGAAGCATGTATGAAGGGATAAAGAAAGCCTGTGGTCCAATGATCAAAAAGAAGTGCATCACTGAAAACCTAGACTGGAGAAATCATAACTGATAAGAAACAGCTGATGGATAGATGGGTAGAGCACTATTTAGAGCTTTACTCAAGGGAGACAAAACTAGCGGATGATGCCCTCAACGCCATAAAGGCCCTGCCAACTCTTGACCACCTGGACACACTTCCTACCATAACATAAGTTAAGTGTGCTATATTCTATAAATGAACTTGCATCTGGCAGGGCTCCAGGTAAGGATGGAATTCCAATAGAGGTTATCAGGAGTGGGCAAGACACACTCACTCTACAGATCCACCAGCTAATAGATCTATGCTGGCGAGAATGACATGTCCCACAGGATTTCAAAGATTCAAGCATCATAATGCTGTACAAGAACAAGGGCAATCGAAGCGACTGTAACAACTATAGGGGTATTTCACTTCTGTGTGCTGTTGGGGAAGTATTTGCCATAATTGTTCTGCGCAGACTTCAAGTCCTAGGAGATCAAGTCTACCCCGAATCACAGTGCGGCTTCCGACAGAAAAGGTCTACCATTGATATGATATTCTCATTGCGACAAACGCAAAAAAACAAAATGTCGGGAACAAAATCAACCACTGTTTATTGCCTTCATTGACCTTACAAAGGCATTTGATTTGGTCAGTCGTGAGGGTCTGTTCAAGGCACTAAAGAAGATCCACCAACTCTTCTGTCCATTGTGGAATCGTTCCACACAGGCATGAAGGGTATAATCAAGTTTGATGGTGCAACTTCAGGAGAGTTTGAAATCAAGAATGGAGTTAAGCAAGGTTATGTACTAGTCCCCACCCTCTTTGGAATATACTTTTCACTTCTACTGAAATATACCTTATGTGATCAGGATGCCGGTATATACATTGACTCAGCTCAGATGGCGGCCTCTATAATGCTCAGAGATTGAGGGCCAAGACCAAAATTAGGAGGGTACTAATCAGAGAGATGCTTTTTTGCGGATGATGCTGCAATTACGACCCTCCATGAGGAAGAATTACACCACCTACTATCTGCATTCTCGGTTGATTATTCTGAATTTGGTTTCTGTGAAGAATACTTGGTATTAAGTGGTAAGACAAAATCACAAATACTGAAGTATTGGAAAGATCAGATTGTGTGACGGTGTGTTCTATGCTGTCTTCGTAGACTTAGATGGATAGGACACGTTAGGACGATGTATGATGGCAAAATACCAAAGGACATTTTTTTTTTTGGTGAATTACAGATGGGTAGGAGATCTCAGGATCGGCCTCTACTACGATACAAAGATGTGTGTAAGCGGGACATGATTGGTACAGGCACTGATAATGCACATTGGGAGCAAGTCGCCGCTGAACGTGTTGCATGGAGAGCAACTATCAGAAACGAAATAAAGACAAAAGGAGAAAATGATTGCAGATAAAGTACACACAGAGCGTGAGAGACGTAAGATGGTGCACGATGGTGGAAATGACCATGTTTTCACTTCATCCACTGTGGACGAACATTTACAGCACGAATTGGCCTTATCACCCACACCCGCCACCGCCATAGGTTGTAGTTATTAAGCCTTTTTGAAGCAGAATGTATCAAACTATCGTCTGTCAGGACGGAAAGGTGCCAATTAAGTTTCTGAATTCTTTTGTGCAATGATTTGGTATTTCGACTGTTGTGTTATTTTTCAATTTCTATGCAATTTTTCTCTAGCCATTTTTCTTTTGCCCCTTTACATAATATTCTGACTTGTTTGTGAATTGCTTCATATATATAGCAGAATTATTTTTGTTGAGTCTTCTTGTTTCCATTAGTTGTAAAATTATTTCAGTCATCCATTTCTTACAACTCACCTTCTTAATTTTGGAATAGTTGTTTCTGCAGCCAAGCTGATTGAATTTTTCAACATTTCCCATTGATCATCCACATCTTGAAATATGATCTCTAGATCAGACAATATATCAAATCTGTTCTGTACTTCTATGCTGAATTTGTTTTGTATTTCCTTGTTATTTCTCAATGTACACACATCATATTTAGTGTTTCCTGTTTTATACTTTGACTTTCTTTAACCTTACTCTCAATGTACCTGTAAGTAATCTGTGGTCACTATAACAATCAGCCCTGGGAACTGTTTTTGCAATTGTTAACGCATTTAGAAACCTTCTGCTAATCAGAATATAATCAATCTGGTTTCTAATCCTGCTATCAGGACTCCTCCATGTCCATAATCTTATAGGGTGTTGTTTAAACCAGGTGTTTCCTACAACCATTTCCTGCTCTTTTGCCCATTCTACAAGTCTGTATCCTCTTTCGTTTCTCTCTCCCAAACCATAGTTTCCTACTGTGTATCCATCACTTTGATTTCCTACTTTTGCATTGAAGTCACCTATTATGATGTTTATTTCTGAATTTTTATATTTCTTTAAAGCAGACCCTATTTCATTATTAAATTCCTCTAGACTATCTTCACTGGATTCTCCTGTTGGGGCATATATTTGAATAACGTTTATGCTGAAAGGTCTGCCGCTTAATTTAACTAGTAGAACTCTGTCCGACACAGCCAATATCCTTGAACAGATTTTGATGTTTGCCGATCCAAGATAATTGCTACCCCCTTTGTCGATCTTCTCCTCCATAATAAATAATCTTAAAATCTTCATCTATCTTAACCCCCTGCTCCCGTCCATCTCGTTTCGCACACCCCTTATATATTAAAATTCTCTATTTTCATTTTTTGTTTGATGTTATCTAAATTTTCGTTGTCACTTAACGCCCTAACATTCCATGTTGCTAATTTTAATGTCCCTGTCCTTGCCTTGTGATAATCGGTAATTAGGCAAATTGTAATGAACTAGGCACTTTTAAAGAAGGTAGTTTGCCGTCGCTTTCGTTCCTTTGCAGTGACCACACTGGCTGGGCGACCGCAGCCATTGTCTCACTAAAGAGATGTGCCAGCCGTCATGAAACTTGAGACCGTAACCAACAACTATTTGTCGGCTGCCCTCAGAATTTCATCCACCACCTGACTTCCATGTCTCCTTGTAAACAACTTCCAATAAACGAATACGAATTAACACCACATAATCCACAGGAAAACACTAAAAACAGCGTCTCCTGAAGAATGAACGTTATGTCATTGCCATATTTACCGGAAGAATATCTAACTTACTTCTCCTTTGCTCTATTTCCATCAGGTTTGTCAGTTGTCATATTTCATAACGTGCCCAAAGCAATCTTGACAGCCTGTGCCTTATTTCTCTAAACAATTAGCGGTTTTCATTTGTTTCTTGAAGGACTTGCCTCATTGGTTTTTTTCTATCCGTCCATGGTACTCCCTGCGATTTCCTCAGAAAACATTCCCACAATCATCAGAAATTCCTAAGCTTGTCTGCTTATCTTCCATTCTTCAAAATATTTATCATTACAGGTTTTACATCGTATTTAAGTGTTTTTTTTCCCTCACTGCAACCAACAGTTTTTTTATTGTTGAGTATGTTTTCCATCTTGCAGACAGCTAAAGTAGCAATTTCTGTTGTAGCCTCTACAAGCCATCGTCAGTCAGATGTCATGACTGTTACAAGACAAACGTACTTATGAACCTGTTTAAGAACTTTCTTACTCGAGTGTTACATTGTGGTTTTTCTTTTTTCGTTCGCCTGAAATTTGTTTATACTTCTATGTTGTCTCTTGTATGAATTTCATTGTCTTGTTAAGCACATTCAGTTATCCGTGTTCCACTGTTTCTCTTGTCTAGGCTAGGTTTCCTTACACATGTCGTATTCTGGGCAGTCTTGGAGTATGTGATCTGCTGTCTGCCAATCCATATGTGAACATGGCTGATTCGCTATCTTGGATTTTGTATACATGTGGTTGCATAATCTATTGTGCACTCTTCTGAGGCACAGAATAATGATTTGTTCTGGTCTTTATAAACAAGTGGCATTTCTTTAACTTCTTGACATAATCTCTGTAGAAGGCACCTTACTTCTATGATAGCAGATAACCCCACGACCCAGTCTACAATAATAACAAAAAACCTGAGAGAGAGACTAAATAAGGAGAAGAGAAAATTAAGACAAATACAATAGCTACAAACCAAGATAATTACCAATCTTGAAAAAGAAAACTGCAAAGTGATCGAAGTCAACAGAAAACCTAAATAAATAAATGAGAATAACACACAAGCAAGGTAGCAAAGTGCTTGGATTAATAAGAAATACAAACAATAAAATAAGTCAGATTTGACTTGGCACCACAAAGATCCAGAACTAAACTCCAACAAATGATGAACAAGAAACTTTATTTATGCATTATCAAGAAACAAATCATGTCCAATAACTCTGATACAAATATCAAAAAACTTAATTCAAAAGTTCTTTCACACATTCTTAAAAGGAAATCCTTACATATATTCAATCCAATATCAAAATGCATATTCATCCGAGAGACATCTGTATCCGAGAGAGAAAATTACCATCATGTTACGTTGACCCAAAAGGCTTTGGGATGTAGTCATATAAAGGAAGAATGTGTCCATCTAGCAATACAGCAACTCCCTCAGGACTCACTTCAATGCCAAATTATTACAAAGACAATGCCACAGTATTAGACAGTGCCAAAGTATTACAAAGACAGTGCCAAAAGTTTTACAAAAAAGGCAAAGTCAAAGTATTACAAAGACAATGCTCAAGTATTATGTCAGAAATGTCCACATATATATTGGGCAAAGTCCACATATTCCTTGGTCAGTGTCCACATATTCCTTGGTCAATGTCCACATATTTTTGTAAAGTCTACATTAAGATCGGCAGTGTCCACAGATCTGGCAATGCCCAACATATACCATTGACAACGCCCACACCTCACATCGACAGTGTCTACATCTCACATTGACAACGCCCACACCTCACATCGACAGTGTCTACATCTCACATTGACAACGCCCACACCTCACATCGACAGAGTCCACACCTCATACACCAAGCAAAGCAGCTGCACTAGGGAGTCCATACCCATAGCCCACTTGTCTCTCCAGACTAGAAGATGGTTGGCCAAACATCAAGAAACAACATTAACAGGCACAATAAAAATATCAAATAACACATGATTTTCATCCAGTCATTAGCGAATACTGTTATTAAACAGACAAATGAAGTACCTGTGTTCACACCAAGAATGGATACTAACACCTCAATTGACAATATGAATCCATGTAAACGACACACATTCATGTTACGATACATATATATATGAAGATAGATGTGGTATGAAAAACATGAAGATGCACAGATTCAAGATAAGGACACACACAAAAGACAATCAATTGTGAACATTCTATCATACACCAGCTAAGAAGAAATAAGCAATGGATAGATGTCATAATCTCATTGTCTGTGGCGTTGAATTGTCAAAAAGACAACAGTGAACACTGATAATAAACAAGTTACATGGAGTATCTGAGTGTAGAAAATTGATGTTCCTCTTCTTCTTTGTTGCCCATTTGATTTTTTTAAAGTGTATTTTGAACGTTAATTGCGTTGTGTCAATTTACAGCAGTGCTGCGATATTTGCACCTTTCGGCCGACACATCCGACTTCTGCGGGCGTTTGTTGACGGGGTTAGCCTTCCCGGCACTGTTATATCATGTGAGTATCTCTCAGCATGCAGACTTAAAGAGTATGATCAAGGCAGTGACAGTCCGCACAATAAAATCTCAATCAGAAATACAATTCATTTCCAACGTGGCTAACTTTGTGTTTCCTGCGAGCATCAGATCAAAAACTGGAACAATGATACAAATGTGAATGTCTATATAACACATTGGCAGTATCAGGGGATGACGTTTTTACTGTAAATGAGAAGGTAATATTACCATAATTGTGTGTGTAAATGAGGTGATGTAGAACCACAACTACAGCAGCAGATGAGAAGGTAATATTACAATTATATTTCTGAGATGAAAAAGTAATATTACCCAGCTATAGCAGCAGATGAGAAGGTAATGTTACAATTATATTTATGAGATGAAAACGTTACATTACCCAACTATAGCATTAAACAGAAGGTATTATTCCCAGTTATTCTGTAAACTGGTGAGAAAGGGTTGTCACCAGAACTATTGCATCTGAATAAAAGGATTATTGCCTGTTATTCTGTAAACAGATGAGAAAGGGATTTTACAACTATAGTATTAGAATAGAAGGTATCTTCCTAGTTATTCTAAATGATAACAAGCAATACCTTCTACACGATGACAAGCAATATTTTCTGCAAGATGAAATATCCCTAGAAATGCTAACCTGCATTCTACAGCACAAATCTGTCTAAATTATATCCCAGATTCTACAAATCACGAATACATTGTTTACAGAATATGATGATGCTGTGAAGACAGATGTAGGCCTGCAACAGGCAACACACATGCAGTAATAAATCAATAGTAAGAAGGTGGGTCTGGACTTGACCCACTGCCGTGGTTGAATAATTTCGACCAGTGTAGCAGCTCACGTAATCATTTAAAACATGGTTTGGGTATTAGAATCCTGACAACAAACACAAACTTGCAAAGAACTTTACAAAACTTCACACACTAATTTTATTTTATAAAAAGAAAAATACCCTGCAAGTTTTAACGATGAAAGCATTTTAAAATCAAGTTGAAAAATAAATTACAACAAAGTCAAAGTAAACAAAAAACATAGAAAAAAGTTTTACACATCTGGCCATAAAAATTTGAGAAAGAACAAAAACATGGACAAACCAATGTAATAATGAATCTTGTTTAGAGATTCCACTTTGCTAATTGGAAAGATTCAATAGAGTTCACTTCATCGTGAACTGAAGCGCAAGAATGACATGTGCTAAATAAGTCTTGCCCGGTACTCCTAACGTAGCCGCACTGTTGTCTCCAAGAGCAAGTGTAGAAATAACACAATACCTAAAGCTACACACACAAAATCATAGCAGTAGAGGAATATAATAAATATGAAAATCAAATCATGGTATACACCAATTTTTTTAGAAGAAGGCTCAACTTCAGACACCAGGATACATTTTATTTAAATACCTAGCGGACACGACAGATTCTATCTTGTAAGGTCAACATCTCGCTTCTGTCCATTTTATTATCAGCATCTGACAGACAACACAAGTAATCAAAGACACAAGGGATTTCCCAACCACTGTTCATATCAATGGCAGCTGCTGGAATTGCATGAGAACCAAGCTGGTCGAGCCTGAGGTGAAGAAACTGGCTGCAATAACAACAGACAAGTGGCCAGATAATGCTATCCAAAGACAACATGAAAGCCTCACAGTTCATCTCGGGCTGGTATAAGCGGATTCATTTCTTCAGACAACGAAAGAGCGGGGGCTGTACTATGCTTGCGAGCTCTGCTGCAACAGCGGGATGAGGATGTTGGCCACATGTTTGGCACTTTCTCCGAGAATAAAGGTTTCATGGTTGCCATCCACCACTTGCACTGTTACCTTGCCATTGCATATCTGCAGGAGAAGAAACAAATGTTCTAGAAGAACTGTCAAAACATAGCACAGCCTACCTCCATCACACACTGCCTCACTCCAGTCACCCTACCTCCTCACTCATGTGCTTGCACAAACATACACTTTCTTCCTCATTCCTCTTTCAGGAGTGTCACACCATAGTCATGTACCTCAGATGGGCTCCCTACTTCCATCTGTTGTGGACTTTTTTACATTTAGTTTGCACACGACTTCCTTTATTTTTTGGCCCTTATATGAAAATGCTACATGTCAAATCTGACTACCCAAGAGGTGAGTGAAGTCATCCACCATGTGCCATGCCAATAAGCATTGGTGGTCATGTTTTGCCATCTCAATCACCAGGGTCGTGGATCAGCTCAGTGTTCTTATCTCAACCATACGTGGCCAAGCCATCCAGGTATTTACTTCTCTGATTCTCCTTGTTCTCTTCTCCTTAATCTTGCCAGATATCACCAAGTTCTCCAATTTTTTTTTTATTTCTTCTTACATGACCAAAAAAATGTTGACTGTATGTCTTAATTTCTCTAATCAGTGTAGGATTTTCATTTGTTTCTTTTAGGACTTGGTAATTGGTTTTTCTGTCTGTCCATGGTATTCTTTACTCATAAACCTTGTTTTCACAGCCAACAGATGTTTTTCAGCCTTGCTCATTGTCCATACAAAAGTACAGGTTCTATGTAGCACCTCAACACTCTTTCTCCTTGCAAATGACATCTTTTTACTGGTCAGTACATGTTCCATCTTGTAAAAGGCTATCTTCACCATAGCAATTCTTGTTCTAATCTCTTCAAGGCAATGACTGTTCTGAGATAACTGTACCAATTCACTTGTTTAATGTGTGCAGTATGCAATGTTATTAGAGTGCCTACCTCTATGCTGAGATTCAAAACCATATAGAGACAGACAAGTTCTATTCACAACGCACCTCCATATATAAACAGATAAGTTTCATATACAAACAGCAAAGTTCTATTCACAACACAACCTCCATATTCAAGCAGACAAGTTCAACACAAAAACATTCCACAGACAATCTCAACAAGCAAACAGACAAGTCCCATACACAACACAACCTCAACATGCACACTGACAGGCTCCAAATAGACGCAGATAATCTTAACATGCAGACAGACAAGCTCCATACACAACACAACAAAAATCACATTGACAAGCTCCAAATACAGACAAATGCTCCAGACACAATCTCAACAAGCAAACAGACAAGCCCCTCATTCACAACGCAATCTCAACAAGCACACTGAAAAGCTCCACACATGCTCCAGGCACAGACAATCTCAATATGCAAACAGACAAGCCCTGTTGATAACACAACCTGAATGCACAGACAGCTGCACACCGCAGACTCCTATACAACAAGAGCTGCACACCACAGACTCCTATACAAAAACAGCTGCACACCAGACTTCTATACAACAGCTGCACACTGCAAAATCCTATACAACAACTGCACACCGCAGACCCCTATACAACAATAGATGCTGGGACATACCTGCTTCAGCTCATAATCATCTCCCAAGCTGCTGGAGTTGACGCTGTTCTCCTGGGCCCTAATCAAAGTGATGTCTCCCACAATGTTCTCAGGCTTGTATGTTTCACTGATGGTCAGCATGGAATAGAAGGCATTGGCCAAGATCTCCAAATCCTCACGGGAGTTGAACTTTCCAGTGGCCATCAATAAATCTACGGCAATCTTCAGTCTGTCTTTGAGACTGGCAGCTGCAACCATCTCTTTGAAGACCTGCAAAAAGAAGACCAAATCAGACCCTGTTCATGTCTTCTGATGTCTTATTTCTCCCAACGGAGCACACACTCTCAACCAAGTCATACCAAGCCCTATAAGCAGACTTGTTCTTGGATGCTGCAACCGAAGTTTTCTATGGGTTGTGGGAGTCACTCATGCCAACCCTCCTGAGCCGCCTCTTACACTATGCACGGAAGGTTACAGTGTAAACTATAATATGCTGACTTTATTGGTCCAGGTAACATGTGGTTGATTTCTTCAAATAAGCTTTTATTTTTTTAATGTGTTCTCTCTATGCAGTGTTTGATCAATCCTAAAGTGTGTGGTAGTGGTTGTTGCATTTGTATTTTTCTCTATGCAGTGTTTGATCTACCCTAGAATGTACAGTTGTGGTTGTTGCATTTGTTCTCTCTATGCAGTGTTTGATCTATCCTAGGTGTACAGTAATTGCCGTTGTATTTTTTTAGACAAAACACTTTTGGCTCCAACACATACAAACAGCACATATTCTAGGTATAAAGTCTATTTATCATCATCATCATCATCAGCTTAGACAGTTCAAAAAGAGACATTGAAGTTGTATGATCATGTCCTTGCACTGTCCACTGTTATCATTACCACCAGGTCAGACAGTCCGAAGAAGTGTAGAAGTATAATCATGTCACTACACTATCCAGTTATCAGGTTGGTCAGATGAAGACGTGGGGCAACTCCATTGCTCCCTGTTGTCACCAGGTCTTCTGAAGACATGTGATCATACCACCCCACTGCCTCTTGTTATCAGGTTGGCCATCTGAAGACGTGATTATGCCACCCAATCAGTATTAGCTATCTGAAACAGTCGTGGCATAGGGTATAGTTAACTGCAGCTTCACATTTCCCCAACATATCGAGGTGAGGGTTCCAAATCAGCTGCTGGTAATTTGAGCGCAGACTGATGATTTGCACTGATTTAGACGGTACAAGGCATCAGCCGTTCAGAAAGCAACAGTAAACTACTGAACATAAAATTACCTAGTAAATAAGCCCATAAATGCTGGAGATAACTGCAATCTTGTACAAGATATTCAACTCAGTCATATGAAGACGTTATAATACTGCCCATTTATCAAGAATGGTAGTCATCTGAAGACGTTAGCTTCATGTCAGCTCATTGTCACCTGTAAATCTGCTCAATCTTCTCTTTGTTTTCTGCAGGATATAACCATGTATCGTCTTGTTTCAGCTCAGCTCATTCTGTACTCTTCCCTAGTAACCGATCCCTAAAGCTTCTAGCGACTTTATCATGATTTTTAGATGTAGGACTAACTCCCACACATAGGGATTTATTACATATAACATACTCTTCTCTCCCCATCTTAATAAAATGCCCATGTAAGCTTCAATTAACTCATCTGATACCAAACAGTGCACCATGCGTTCACTGGTTACCTCAGCAACACATTCCTTCATCTATCTTGCCTCAGACAGTTTTACAGACAGTTTTACTTCAGAGCATGGACCAGTATGGATAACATAACTGCCTGGAAAGACCGAGGCTTGATAATGTTCCAATTTACAATCTGGGGTAGAATGAGGATAGATAATGCTCCAATTTACAATCTGGGGCAGATCGAGGCTTGGTAACAATGATCCAATTTACTATCTTTGCCAGAATTTTGATAACAATGAAACACAAGAAGTTGCTGATTAACCAGACCCAAGAGAGTTCATAAATACCAGTGGACCAAAGAAAGATTCTAGTGCTCCATTGGACATACATTGAGACAACCTGAGTCTAGTGTAACTAGAAAAGCCTATGGAATCCACAGAGGAAAATAGAAGAAAACCTACAAACACACAAAGAAGAGGAATAGAAACAGAAATGAATATAATGAGGAAGGCATGGAGGGCTGTCTGTGATAGTTAAAGACAGGAGGGCTATGAGTGAGTTGGTTGACGGCCTATGTCCCAATGGGGAATAAAAGATGAAATAATGAGGAGTTAGTGGGTCAACTATATGGGTCTGACAGAGTTCAACTACTAAACAATACGGCCAGGAACTTACCGGGGTCTGGTCAAATACGATGAACTGTTTCACGAATGCACACAGGGCTGCTGCCTGCTCTTCGGCGGGCGTGCTCAGTTGCAACACTTTGCGATAGACAGAGGTGTACATCTCTACGAAGCGATGGGAGCCATCAAGGAGGGTCAATGACTGGACTACATCCCCCTGATCGGGGCTGCGCTTTCTCAGCTGATTGGCCAGTTCTAGGGCAACAACGGACCCGAATGAATACCCGGCAATCCGGTATGGTCCCTTGGGATCCACTGACGTGAGATGCTGCAATATAAAAATACATACATATATAAGTCAGTCGGTCATCAGATTATCCTCACGACAAACTGAACCATTCAGTCTAAGTATTTGGATCCCCTCCTCGGTATCTCCCTCAGCCTGTAGTGGTTGATGAACATCAGTTCTGTGCAGGCTAACTTTTTGTTTTATGCTATGTCTGCGCTTTCTACAGCGCACATTAAACGTTTGTCTTCCGTGCTTAATCACGTTTCCCAACCATCAGCTGCTGCACCACAAGGGAACAACCACGCTTCGATACCACTACATACTAATAAAGAAAAAAAGGTTTCTACACATTTGCACAAACCCCACAGCACTGGGGACAATCTTTAAAAAGTGGACCTAAATTACATTATGATTATAGATTTCTAATCTACATTATGGAACAAATATTTAAACCTGATATGGATTAAAAATTATCCAACCCATAGGCAAAAATAATGCAGGAAAGGGGGAAACAATCTGCAATATTGACCAGTGGTTCGATTAAGACCAATATCAGGGACAGAGAGGGTGGCCTGTGCTTTGCAGTAAGGGACACTGGTGTCCAGGAGACAGGAGTGTAATAAATCAAATCTGAGGACATGTCTGCACACTGGGGCTGTTATGTCTCAACAGTTGAAAATCAAAAAACATTGGCTAAATAGGCTGTTGTCCAGTCTACATTTCAAAATGAGAAAACCTGCCCACAAATAAATGTAAACCTGCCCACAAATAAATATTTATAACATGTGATTTTAGTATACACATAGTTTTCTTGTGATTCTCTCTATGTGGTCTATGGGAGTGTGCTGGAGAATTTATGGAGATATATTGGCACCTTGCCGTCTTGACAGACGATAGTTTGGTACATTGTGCTTCAAAAAGGCATAATTACAACCCATAGCGGTGGCGAATGTGACTGATAAGGCCAATTCGCGCTATAAATGTTCGTCCACAGTAGATGCATGTGAACACATGGCCATTTCCACCATCATGCTCCATCTTACGTCTCTCACGCTCTGTGTGTGCTTTATCTGCAATCATTTTCTCTTTTGTCTTTATACCATTTCTGATAGTTGCCCTCCATGCAACACGTTCAGCGGCGACTTGCTCCCAATGTGCATTATCAATGTCTGTATCAATCATGTCCCGCTTACACACATCTTTGTATCATATTAGAGGCAGACCCTGAGATCTCTTACGCATCTGTAATTCACCAAAAAAGATGTCCTTTCTTATTCTACCATCATCCATCCTCCTAACGTGTCCTATTCATCCAAGTCTACGAAGACTGAGCATGGAATACACCGTCACACAACCTGATCTTTCCAATACTTCAGTATTTGTGATTTTGTCTTGCCACTTAATACCAAGTATTCTTCGCAGATGAAAGCTGTTTAAATGTTTCTTTTGGTGTGAGCAAGTTCTCCAGGCTTCACTGCTATAAAGGAGAGTACTAAGGACACAGGCTTGATAAACAAGGACTTTTGTTTTGGCAGTAAGCTTCCTGTTCTCCCAGACTCTTTTTCTTAACCTGTTCATTGTTGTTTCTGCCTTACCTATCCAGATGTTGATTTCCTGATCTAGGGATAATTTGCTATTTACCTCTGATCCTAGATATGTAAAATGGTCTACCATCTCTAGTTCGGTGTCGTCAATAAAGATTGATGGTACCACATGTGCACCTTGTGACATAATCTGTGTCTTCTTTTTGCTAATTGCCAAATTCAGAACAAGCATTTGAGAATGCAGATAGTAGACATAATTCTTCCTCAGAGTGGGTCTTAAGTGCAGCATCATCTGCAAAAAGCAACTCTCTGATCAGTACCCTCCGAATTTTGGTCTTGGCCTTCAATCTCTGAGCATTGTAGAGGCTGCCATCTGAGCGTGAGTGAATGTATACACCACCATCCACGAAAGGCATATTTCAGGAGAAGTGAAAAGGTTATTCCAAAGTGGGTGGGAGCTAGTACACAACCTTGCTTAATTCCACTCTTGATTTCAAACTCTTCTGAAGTTGCACCATCAAACTTGATTATACCCTTCAAGCCTGTGTGGAACGATTCCACAATAGATAGAAGAGTTGGTGGGCAGCCAATCTTCTTTAGTGCCTTGAATAGACCCTCACGACTGACAAAAAATGCCTTTGTGAGGTCGATGAAGGCAATAAACAGTGGCTGATTCTGTTCACGACATGTTTCTTGCATTTGTCGCAATGAGAATATCAAATCAATGGTAGACAGGTTCTGTCAGAAGCCCCACTGAGAACAATTCTGGCAAATACTTTCCCAAACAGTACAGAGAAGTGAGATACTCCTATAGTTGTTGCAGTCGCTCCGATCTCCCTTGTTCTTGTACAATATTATGATGCTTGAATCTCTGAAATCCTGTGGGATTTGTCCTTTTTAGCCAGCATAGCTCTATTAGCTGGTGCTATTCGGCGCTAACAGTAAGCAGGTAGTACTGTCTGCTGTCATTGCAGTAGCTCAATGAATGGATGGATGGATGGATATATATATATATATGGAGTACATCATGGACAGCAATGTGTTTACAAACAAACAGATCTAGTCTCTGCAGGCACTGGACACTTGATCCACTCACCTGCAGGTAATATCCAGCCAAGGCCTCTACTGAGGTCAAGGGGGCCTGAGCAGTCAACTGAAGCCCAAAGACTGGGCAGGGCAGGGAGGAGGCCAGTGTTTTTAAGGCAAATACACTTCCTGTGAAGGAGACACAAAAATACATGGTCACAGCAAATAGCCAATGTTGAACATGCAACATTCAGAATAACCATATATAAAATATATGTGTGCAATTAACTTAATAACACAGGCCTCTTTCTCAGTCTCTCTAACAAAACGTGTGTGTGGAATAATGTTAATAAAACAGATCTATGTGAGTCTTGATACAAATGTTTGTGTGTGTGTCGGTCGAATCAAGTTGATGATAAAATGATCTTTCAAAGTAAGTGTAGACCAAAACATGTGGAATAAATATTATAATACAGATGACTATCTCTTAAACTTTGCATGCAAAACAACATAATACAACAGGCAGTCATTCTATCTTACATACATGTATGCAATAAAAGTGATTTCTCTGTGAGAATGCAAGACATAATAGGAAAAACAGTTAAGACAATAGGAGAAAAAAAAACAGACAAAAGGGGGGAAAAAAGACTGTAGGGAAAAACCACAGCACAAGAGGAAAAATAGACAACAGGTAAAACGGTAAGACCGTAGGAAAAACAGCAAGACAACAGAAAAACAGTAAGTAAAAAGTAAGACCATAGGAAAAACAGAAAAGAAACAGTAAGACAATAGGGAAAAAAACAGTAAGACCAAAGAAAAGACAGCAAAACAGGAAAGAAACAGTGTAGAAGGTCAATATTTCAAACACAAGATAAAATAATGATTATCTGAATAACATGAATATCAAACAAGATTTAAGTGAAATAATTCACATGTCAAACATAGAAGACTTAGGTGAAATATCATGTGTCAAACAGAAGATTTCAGCAAAATTATATCAAAAGTCAAACACAGAAGATTTAAGTAATATATCACATGTCAAACACAGAAGACGTCAGTGAAATATCACATGTCAAACAGTGACTTTAGTGAAATATCACATGTCAAACAGTGACTCCAGTGAAATATCACATGTCAAACAGTGACTTTAGTGAAATACCACATGTCAAACAGTGACTCCAGTGAAATATCACATGTCAAACAGAAGATTTCAGTGAAATATCACATGTCAAACTAGATTTGAGTGAAATATCACGTCAATCAGAAGATATAAGTGAAATATCACATGTCAAATAGAATATACCAGTGACAGATCACATGTCAAACACAGATTTAAGTGAAATATCACGTCAAACAGAAATTTCAGTAAAAATATCACGTCAAACAGTGACTCCAGTGAAAGATCACATGTCAAACAGCGACTCTAGTGAAATATCACATGTCAAATAGCGATTCCCAGTGAAATATCACATGTCAAACAGTGACTTTAGTGAAATATCACATGTCAAACTGCGACTCCAGTGAAATATCACATGTCAAACTGCGACTCCAGTGAAATATCACATGTCAAATAGTGATTCCCATTGAAATATCACATGTCAAACAGTAACTCCAGTGAAATATCACATGTCAAACAGTGACTCTAGTGAAATATCACATGTCAAATAGCGATTCCCAGTGAAATATCACATGTCAAACAGTGACTCAAGTGAAATATCACATGTCAAACAGTGACTTTAGTGAAATATCACATGTCAAACAGCGACTCCAGTGAAATATCACGTCAAACAGTGACTCCAGTGAAATATAACATGTCAAACAGCGGCTCCAGTGAAATATCACATGTCAAATAGTGATTCCCAGTGAAATATCACATGTCAACAGTAACTCCAGTAAAATATCACATGTCAAACAAGATTTCAGTGAAAAAAAATCACATGTCAAACAGAAGACTCCAGTAAACCAACCCACCTTCAATTGGATGTACAATAAACAAGGGCTTCAACCCATTCTGGATGCCATTCAGATTGATGATGGGGCTCTTGGGCAGGATGTGATCTGGGTCAAACCTGGACAGCCCTGTGTCGTTCAGTGTTGGGGTGCTGGACACTTCAGCTGTGACTGACTCTTCAGATTCCTGGTTCTCTGTGTCTTCGCCTTCTGCGCCATCTGTAATTGCAGGCATGTACATTTAGTGTGTTAGATGTGTTGCCAAGCAGAGAGTACAATGGAGTGTGTTAGCAATTAACCCCCAGGTGTTATCAGGGAAAGCAAAGAAATGCACCACTGCAACCTGCCATGTCTGTGGTCAGAGACAATCCTATATGGTTCCAACCATGTGTAACCAGGACCCTATAGGGAAGCAAAGAACAGTAACATTGTGGTCTGCCATGTTTTATGGGGCAATGAAGGAGGGTCGGACATGGGGCTGGCTTTGCCATTCTGTAGACAAAATTTAGCTGCAAAATTCAAACAACCAAGAACATGTTTGCAGGTTGAGGGCTGGTTGAATAATAAATGCTACAATGCAGAGCAACGTAAGAAATTAAAAGTCACAGTTTAATACCTGCCGAGAGAGTACTTTTAAACAAATAGTGAGTGCAATGGAATAGTTTCTGTTAATCAATAACCAATCTGCATTTAGCTTACACCGAGCTAAATCATTTGTCTGCTGGTGTATTGGGAAACAAGCAGGCAAAAAGACTGGTTGGGACTACACTGCTGAGTGAGGTATTGGTGTGTGATAAGCCAAGTGTGGTCAGGACCCTCTGGGATCATGTATACAGATTAGTAGAACAGATACATCATCAAAGCCTGGAGAGAATCTGGCTGATACTCAGTGCTACATCATAGCCTGGAGAGAATCTGGCTGATACTCAGTGCTACATCATAGCCTGGAGAGAATCTGGCTGATACTCAGTGCTACATCATAGCCTGGAGAGAATCTGGCCGATATTCAGTGCTACATCATAGCCTGGAGAGAATCTGGCTGATACTCAGTGCTACATCATAGCCTAGAGAGAATCTGGCCGATACTCAGTGCTACATCATAGCCTGGAGAGAATCTGGCCGATACTCAGTGCTACATCATAGCCTGGAGAGAATCTGGCCGATACTCAGTGCTACATCATAGCCTGAATAGAATCTGGCCGATACTCAGTGCTACATCATAGCCTGAATAGAATCTGGCCGATACTCAGTGCTACATCATAGCCTGGAGAGAATCTGGCCGATACTCAGTGCTACATCATAGCCTGGAGAGAATCTGGCCGATACTCAGTGCTACATCATAGCCTGGAGAGAATCTGGCCGATACTCAGTGCTACATCATAGCCTGGAGAGAATCTGGCCGATACTCAGTGCTACATCATAGCCTGGAGAGAATCTGGCCGATACTCAGGGCTACAGGGGAAGAACAGGCAGACACAATCAGGCAACTGGTGCCATTAGAATTTGGATTCTTCGTTGACTGTTGAAGATAAGGATGGGGCACATAATGCTGTGTTATTGGTACTTGACTCCACTCTCATTGATAGATACCACTGCACATAGACCACTTGGTCCTTGACTCACTCTCATTGACATACCCATACACAGACCACTTGGTCCTTGACTCACTCTCATTGACATACCCATACACACAGACCACTTGGTCCTTGACTCAACTCACACTGACATACCCAAACACATAGACCACTTGGTTCTTGACAACTCACATTGACAGATATACACAAAGACCACTTCAACAATGTTCAGACAAGCATCCATCCCATGCTGATTAAATCTCAACCAAGGATTACAATACTTACTGATTTCATGCAACTTGGTCATGTTCAGCATGCGGATCTCCCGTGTGCTGAGGGACAGATCAAAGTCTCGCTCCAACAGCTGCTTGATTTCCACACCCATGAGGGAGTCCAGGCCAAGGTCAGCCAGGTGTGTGTCGGGGTTGATGGTGGAGGCGTCTTTCACACCTGCAGAAAAGGATAGTTTTAAAATCACCATGCTAACATGTATTTCAGCTTTATGAATTTGTCATCTGCTTCATTTTATGTTTATTAACGAAGACACAAACAATAGATTGCACGATTTATTGCCTGGCATATTTCGCTGCATCTCGTCAGGTACATACTGCAGAAATCACACAACTTACGTGAAATTAACTAGATAAATCCTTCAAGTTGAAATATACACAATTTCGCACAGTAATGTCACTTATCTACCACGGTAATTTTAAGCTGACTAACATGTCTTTCTGTTTACACAATTCTGGCTTGTGTTGATAGATCATAATTGCTTCTGCAAATTTTAACAAGCGAGTATTTTGTGTTCTAAACAACACGCGAAATGCAGTGTCTCTGGACACAACATGGCCACTGGCAACAATGTGCCTGCCGATTGAAGACGCCGGGAGCTTCCGGTGTGTCGGCTCCTCGCGGCTAGCATCTCCTGTGTGTTGTATCTTGTTGACCCATTGAGGTATGTGTTCTGACACCCGTTTGTTAAGCTGTCTCTCCGTTCGACCAATGTAAACGGCCTGGCATCTACATGTGAATTGGTAAATACAATTGTTTGTGGCGTACAGAGGAACAGGCTCTTTGACTGTTGGTGTAGGAATGGGTACGGTTTTACATCTAATGACTGGAGTTGCCGCACAGAATGTTCGACCTACTGCTGTAGTAAGCCGGTCTTGTAGACGTTGCATTACGTCATCCCCTCGAAAGGTTAGCTGGATGAATACCTTGAGTTTAGGGACTGTAGTTACGTCTGCTTTGGGTTTGGGCTGTTGGCAATGGCGCTTTATAAATCCTGTGGAGTACCCATTCAGGTTTAAGACATTCTTCAGAGTTTCAAATTCCTCTGTCAGTGTGTCCTGGGTGCATATCTTTCTAGCACGGTCAAACAAGGTCCGTACTAAGCCCCGTTTGTACTGGACAGGTGTGAAGCTCTGAAAATTTAGGTATTGGCCAGTCCATGTTTCTTTGCGATACACCGATCTTTGAATTGTGCCGTCTGCTCTACGTCTCATTAGAATATCTAGGAATGGTAACGCTTCGTTGTGTTCGTGTTCCATAGATAGAGAGATGTTTTTATGCGTCTTGTTCATTGTGGCCTGAAACGATGTTGCTTGTAGCTCGTCTGTGGTGATAATTAGTATATCGTCCACATAACGCCGGTAAAAGGCCAAGTTGTTGATGTCTGAGGATCTCTTTTCTTCTAAGTGTGCCATGAAGATGTCCGCTAGAATAGGACCAAGAGGACTCCCCATGGCCACTCCGTCAATTTGGCGGTATGACTTAGTTATAAAATTGAATTGGATGTTGGCGGTACATAGTAGTAGTAGCCTCTCCAGAATAGGTGTTGGTATGCCTAATTTTAGTTGTTTGTCTTCAATGCGTTCCCTTATTATTTTCACTGTCTCCTCTAATGGAACGTTAGTGAATAGGGAGGCTATATCCATGGATGCCATGTGTTTGTTATTTATGTCCATAGTATCCAATAATTCCACCAGTTGGAATGTATCTCTGAGTATTTTTGGATCGAAGGACTGTCGTACTGGCTTTAACATTTCGGCTAACCATCTCGCCATTCGGTGTTGTGCAGAGTTAACCATGGACAGGATAGGTCTTAGCGGGATGCTAATGTTTATGTTTATTAGTTTGTACTGTATGCATCTGATGAGATGCAGTAAAATATGCCAGGCAGTACATTTTATAACCGATTGTGTCTTCACTGTTCAAAGAACACACCAAAAAAAAATACCTTTATCACTTCATCTGCTAACTTAAAACAAGTTTTATTCTTTTGTTCGCCGACACTCTCTGCCATGTAATTGCTGCTAATAAAGAATAAATATCTCAAAGCACAAGCCAGCCGTCTTCCCTGAGACTCATAATGAATCAATTTCACCAATCGGAAGCTCACACAAAGTCTTCCGTGCTAACAATAATATATACATTTCCTCATCTGACGGGTCAACAGTATGCCACCAATAATATATACATTTCCTCATCTAGAAGCATGTACCAACATTCTTTCTTGCTACCAATAATTCCATTCCTCATCTGGAAGCACGTACCAACAGTCTTCCTTGCTACCAATAATTCTATTTCCTCATACTAAAGCATATACCAACAGTCTTTCTTGCTACCAATAATTCTATTTCCTCATACTAAAGCATATACCAACAGCCTTTCTTGCTACCAATAATTCTATTTCCTTATACTAAAGCATATACCAACAGTCTTTCTTGCTACCAATAATTCTATTTCCTCATACTAAAGCATATACCAACAGCCTTTCTTGCTACCAATAATTCTATTTCCTTATACTAAAGCATATACCAACAGTCTTTCTTGCTACCAATAATTCTATTTCCTTATACTAAAGCATATACCAACAGTCTTTCTTGCTACCAATAATTCTATTTCCTCATACTAAAGCATACACCAATAATAAACCAATCTCACCTTCACACACAGAACAAACAGACCGACCATTGATTTCCGCTAATTTCACAATAACCTTCCTTTCTACTACAATTAACAAAATAAACAATTACGTTATCAAAATTATGAAAAAACATAAGTACAGATATCATCCTATTCATGAATTATGCAAAACACTGCCATTCTAACAACACTACATCAACACACAAGCCAACACTCATTCCTGCTACCAAGGAAACAAACCTACCCAATATTTTTGCTACAGAGTCGACCAGGTTGACCTTGTGAGCTGCCCCATCTGTCTTGCCGGTTTCCCTCTGCGCCAACACAAAACTGGAAACGATTGTGCTGTTCTGGTTGAGGAATTTGTCCAAGGTGTTCAGGCAGGATGCCATCTTTTGAAGAAGAGTGCCTCCTACGACGGTGTGGTTACCGCCCATACTCTCCACAATGACTCCCACATCTCCAATAGCTCCCCACTGAATGGCAAGTGCTATTGAAGGAAAAAGCCAGATACAGATCCTTGATACTCAGTGCACAAATATAATTACAAAAAAGAAACTAATATAAGCACACAACCTTTTATTAAAGAATTAGGTTAATTTACTTTACATGTTTATATCGGATGAAAAAACCTAAAACTAGAAAGATCTGTGGAAAAAACATACAGGAAGACAGTGAGAGAAGATTCATGATAGCCTTTATTGTTGCATGGTTAAATATCAGTCAGCATGTGAACTAATATATTTTGTTGGAGATCACGAGATATGGTGAAGATTGATTACCCACGCCAAACTGGCACGGCTCATGATGATGACAGTATTGTGGTGGCGTAGGTGGTTAGTTTACAAACACCACAATGGCTGAAGGGTTCATAGTTGGATTGTTAGCTCTCAGGTGAAGCGGTTATGGACGAAATCCGTAAGCCGGCGTACCACGTTCGAGACAATTTGGAAGCAAACCACCTTGCGTTGGTTTTTATATAATAGTATAAGTGTGGGTCGCTCAGAACGCAACGGCATACTACTGAACGTAAACCTGCCTAGAAATCACTAACAGCCAAAAATAGCTGGGGTTGACTGCAATGTCCTGTAAAGCTTGGAGAGAGTTGTGGGCTTATTTTTAGATTGGTTCTAGTCAAATGGGTGCCAGTGTTTCAGGACCGCAGATATTTCTTGGGAGTGAGAAGCAGCAAGGATGGAAGAAGATGACTCATCTCTATGAGTCAGTCTAAAGTATGATTATCTTATTGCAAAGTGTGTTACAGACATGGCATGACTCAGGTTCAAGCTACAAATTATGATTTTTATGCACAATAAAAACAACCAGAATTTCATCAAAACGATTCACATTTGGATATTTCATGGCCTCCTCCTGCCCTTTATCCCTGCCCTGAAGCATAGACCCTCAAGAAAATCGTGCCAAGTTGCCCTTTCTTCTGTTATCTCCTGCAGCCCCTCCCCATATTATTTATGTTTCTAATTCTCTTTCGTGTGATTTAAGGTCTCCTATTTCTTTTGCTGTGGGTTTCCATGATGGTACCTAGTTATACTATTATCTTGTTTTCTCAATGAGTGCCCTACTCAGTGCCAGCATCTTTTTCTCACTTTTTGATTTGCTGCAAGTGCCCAAGTTCCTTCCCTAAATTCTGCATTAGGTCCATTTTCTATCTTCCATTTTGTGCAATCACCACTTAATGAACCTTTGTAGTTTGTTATTACATGTTTTAGTCGTATATGCATCTGCTTAATACAACAGCACTGATTTGATGTTAAAGCTGTTCTAAGTTTAGTGCAAGGTGTAATTTCTTTATTCTCTAAAATGTCCTAGTGTTGTGAAAGCTTCTCTTGCTTTTGTATTTTATTTTAATATCTATCCATTTCCCTGAAGTGTGTCTCTCCGGTGGTAAGCTTTCACATATCTCAGACTGAATGGATTAGTCCCTTAATATATAACAGAGTAACAAACCAATACAGCTCCACCAAATACTGTACAGAAATGTCATAAACCTGAAACAAGAAGAGAAAGAGGAGGAGCAAAAGAAGAAAGTAAAAGAAGAAAAGGAGAATCAGAATAAAATAAGAGAATGAGAAAAGTAGAAGAAAGAGGCGGAGAAGGAGAATGAGAAGAAAGTAGGAGGAATAGAAAGAAAAGGAGAAAGAGATAGAGGAGAAGGAATAGGGCTGAGGAGTGTGAATTACCCACTTTACAAGTAGATAGACCAAAATACATTGCATTTCATTTCACACGACCACCTATAACAAAAACTACACTTCCTCTGTTTTCTCCTAGGTATAGTTGAGAATGTAGATCACAAGTTATAGTACAATTACAAACTGGCCAGGAACATGCCAAGGCTCCACTCCACCTACCTGGAAAGCCATCAGCCTTTCGCTTCTCACAGATTCTCTCCATTACTGAGTTAGCAAAACCATAGTTTGTCTGTCCCAGGTTGCCACGGCCGCAGCTGACTGAAGAAAACACCACGAACCAGTTCAAAGAATCCTTGCACAGCTCCCTTGTGGCCTGGTCCAAATGGATGGTTCCTTGAATTTTGGGCTCGTTTACTGTCTTGAACATTTCAATCGTCTGGTTTTCAAAGAGGCCGTCTTGCAGCACCTGAAATTCAGGATCAGTCACGATCAGAAAGCCATCAACACCAGCATAAGGCTATCATCATATTACGGACAGACCATACAAACTATTATTTTGAGTCTCAGAACAGGACACGATTATTCAGCCACATGTATACAAAGTGAAGACTGGTAAATCAGCCATGTCCACACGTGGATTGGTTCCCCAGACAGAAGATGACCACTTCATGATTATCCCAAATACGAGATAGTGAAAGATGAAGAGTGACATAAAACAATGCCAGCTTCCAGTAAATATAATGATCTTTAGAATATTGACTCTCCCCCCGATGTGTCTCCACCTTGCTGTGGTGGGGGAGCTTGAGTGTCCCACTGACCCCAAGCACTATGCTGATATAAACTACATATTGGGCAGCTCTTGGGATAGGGACCAGACTAAGAGAGACCCAACCTGCTGCCCTGCAGGTAGACTGAACATAAACTACATATTGGACAGCTCTTGGGATAGGGACCAGACTAAGAGAGACACAACCTGCTGCCCTGCAGGTAGACTGAACATAAACTACATATTGGACAGCTCTTGGGATAGGGACCAGACTAAGAGAGACACAACCTGCTGCCCTGCAGGTAGACTGAAGATAGCAGTCTAAATCGGGCGAACGATGCCAATAATCTGTCCGAACACAACCTTTAAGGCTCTCAGCCAAGGGGTATGGCTGAACGCCTCAAAGCCATAAACCCTCGGATGTGAGAGCCTGGCCGACACAATCCTATCAAAATTGAGGCGACGTGCTGAGCACGCTACATGCTTGGTGCAGTTTCTCGTTCGAAGGCTCTTAGCTTGTTGATATGAATGGAATGGAACCCCGGATGAGAGGGCTGTTTCTCGCCCACAGACGCACAGAGGTAAGGTGCTGAGCCGGCAGCACATGTAGCCTACCTCGTGAGCGAGTACTAAATGTGGAAAAACACCTCGGTCGCACGTTCCGATGAAAGTCTAACTGTACTCATAGAGTGAGTAGTCAAAGGTGAAACATGAAATGGAACGCTCGGCTAGCGAATCCATTACGTGGCAGCCCGAAGAAAAAGCTTGCGGAGTGGAAGTCAAAATACGAGTCTAACTTGCCTCGAAACCCGAGGAAGGTTAACCTCATTAAAAATGCCGCTGAAGTCAGAAGTGCCAGCCTGCGGGTGGCAAAATAAAAATTGGCTCTACGCAATTACATCCGAGTGAAATGTCTTTCATGGCCAGAAAAGCTCTAACTTGTCTTCCGAATGTCCCTTGTGCTAGGAACAACTACCTAGTTTCCGAATGCCGCTCTTATTCGGAACAGCTCTGACTAGGTAGTTTTTCCGAATGTCCGTCGTGCCTGGAACAGCTCTGATGGGCACAACAACAAGCACATGTCTGAAATGAAAACTCGCTGAGTGGATACTGTCTGCAGACCGGTCTGGTTTGTGCGGGAACGGCCCGGGGCGAACGAAATGCCCAATATATTGAAGTGAGGAATTAAAGCAGCCATGAGCAGGACGTGACGATTCCCTCGGTGAGCCCAGCACCAGGGCGCTATGTGTCGGCCCTGCAATTATGGAAGCACACCCTGGATGGCGGAAAATGCTATGGACTGTCCCTGCCTTCCCTTGAGGGATGATCGAAGTCTTCGACTGTTCCAACTTGACCAGCTGGGATGTGGACGGTACCACAAAAGTGAGAGTCTCCCAGGAATGCTAACCTGGTCAAAACAGCATGCTAAAAGTCGGATGTGTAGGCCTGAGGGTTTCAAACCGAGGGTGCCTAACTAGACACACCGTAATCACATCTGAAAAAACACTCCAGATGAACGCAAAGAAGAAGAAGAGGAAGAATATTGACTGGATTGAAACCCGGCAACTGTGAGGCAGGTATGACACCCATAAATCAATCTGAGCCTCAAAGTCATAAATCAGAGCATGCAAGTTATCTGAAACAATAATACACACACTAGTTGATGGGCTTTCAAAAAGGCCACCAAAGTGCATCTGAAACATCACGGTATGTATGTGCCCTCAAACTAACAGAACATGGTGGTATCGAAGCCAGATACCTACTTCAGAATCATATGCAGCATTGTGTCTTGGAAACAACTTTGGTCATATTAAATGTCACACTGATTTGGAGAGACAGTGTTTAAAGGCATGGTTCCTAGAAGAAAAGGCGTTGACTAGCACAAAGATGGACACAGCACATTCAAGAAACAGTTAAGCAATAACAGGGATTCATAAAAGGGTTTATGTCTGGATTTATGTGAAGAATCTCCTCTTGGACATTGGGAGGTAGTAGGTCGACCATGATACCCAAAAACCTATGGAGGAAATGACCAACCCGATCTGCCATGCTGATTCATGCCCTGGTTACGTTCTATCATGCCTGAGGGTCTCTCTCTCTTTTTTTTTAGCGTTTGTTCACTTTGAACTCAAAAGTAGTCCATACATGTGCTACTATTTCTAGTGCATTGGACCGATTTTTGCATGTGGATTAGCTTTCCCTATTACCAGTGTCCCTCGCCGTTGCCATATAGCGAGTGCCCAGGAATGACGTAGTAGAAATAAAGTTCTTCGGTTGTTATAATTGATTAATATTGCTTATAATTATGTTATCCTGATCGCTGTCAACATATCCAGGTACGATGTATAGAAGATTATGCCACATTATGATTACGCCGCAGATATAGAATATTTGCCATTGCATTGCACAGAAACCAATTCGTTGATAGTCAACATGTTGATGTTACATAAGTCTCGAAAAGTGGACATTTAATACGATTGTGCTACGTCTACAACTGAGGCAGAATACCTCACCTGTATATTGATACGGACCTAGGACATGGCAGTTGATAGATATTGCAGTGATAGTTATAGCGCATTCACTAGTTTTGACGGCTTGGTACCTGGGAATCACACACGTCCCCTTACTCAGGTTTTTAGCTAGGGTTTGTACGCTTGTCAGTTTTGACAAATGAGGGACTAATAGTTTTAATTAGTTAGCACAGCCCTCCCATAGGCAGTGCTACATGACGTCTACCATGGGATTGTAGACAGGTGTGCGTGCCCGTCGTATAATAATTTATTTTTTAATTTTGTGTGTGATTGATAGGAGACCATACCATCTTATTAGCACAGCATATGACTCATTACGTCTGCACTGCTATTTGTCAGGTTAATGGATCACAATTAAGAAAATGATTGCATCATTTTAAAGGGGAGGGGGGAATTCTGCCATATAGCAAGTGCCCAGGAATGGCGCAGTAGAAATAAAGTAGAAGTCTCGATACCGAAAAGGTTAGAAAGAGAAGAGACATTGCAACAGGGAAAAACGTCACATAGAGATATCAATAGAAACGCATACTTTTGGGGAGCTTTGGAATGGAAGGCAGTGCATCAAATTATCAGTACATTCAAGTTGGCTACGAAATAGTTCGGCATTGAAACAGTGGCTGGAATAGAAGTTACAGATAGAGAAGATATATCACTCATCTGTGATAACGCCACGGACGAATGAACTGACAGACGAGGAAAAGAATCATTGATTTCAGAGCGGCGAGAAATGTACCTGAAGGATAGAGAGAAGGAGTTTCAATGACGTATGAAGTAATCTATAAACAGTTGTTCATGAGACGGTTTGTAATTTTTAATAATTAATAGGAAATTCAATAGTGGATTTACGGCCGGCCCTGGTATCACAGGCCACGTAATATATTGAATAGTATTGTTTGATGTGCAAACCTGATGCTCTGTAAATAAATAAAAACAGCGATTTTTCAATTACTCACGTTCAGGAATCTGCCTTTTATTCCTCCTGTTTGGGTTCACTCGCTAAAGCCCATATTGCTGTTCAGTTGGTTGGAGCGAGCCTACAGTTCTATCATTATAAGTTATCAGTTCGAATCATTGAGAATAACCCATAACAGCGACATGGCAGCCACCAGGCGAACCCACTCCTTTAGAGGTACTTGTAATTTACATCCCCAAGTGAAGGATAGGAAGTTGCTATGATATGACATAATCCAACGCAAACAGAGTAAATACAAACTTTTGGCTCAAACTGATAGATTAGGAGGCCAACGGCGGCAACAGGAAATGACTCCTCTGCCAGTTCAAAGTTTGAACAGCATTTAATCTCGCAGCGCATAGCCTGTAGTAACGAAACAATAAAACATTTAAATCCTTTACTGTACCTGTATTACCAGGGCAGCAATAAGTCTAGATATATTAATATTTATAATGCGTTCCCAAGCCATCTCGGCAAAGATAACACTCGTAACATATGTCCTTCCTGAGTCCTTCTGTCACTCGATTAAGACACATTCCCACTGCTTCGCAAAACATTGCGGTTTCATCCATTTACTTCCCTGTTCGTTCCTACCAGTTATGCTTGTCGTCTCTCACTATTCGCAAGCATCGATCCAGCCACTGTTTCGACATTGAGCCAACCTACAGCTAACTTATTCCTCCCAGATCAAAATCTGCTGGCGTCCTCTAGAATCTCCCAAGCAATGTCTGATTGTTGAAATAGAAGTTACAGATAGAGAAGATATATCGCGAACTCATGTGTGATAACGCCACGGACGAATGAACTGACAGACGAGGAGGAACTAGCAGTTATGCCTGTCGTCTCTCACTATTCGCAAGCATCGATCCAGCCACTGTTTCGACATTGAGCCAACTTATTCCTCCCAGATCAAAATCTGCTGGCGTCCTCTAGAATCTCCCAAGCAATTGATTGTTGAAATACCGTTTCTCAATGACGTATCTGTGTTTCTCACTTTCTCTTCTTGACTTCCACAGCACTTCGGTTCGTGGCTATTCTATCTAATTAACGTCATTCAGTCGCACTTGCCACTTGGCAGTAGTCAACATTTCCGTCCAACCAACCGGTGTAAGGGTTGAACCAGCTACCTCAGTATCAGCACACTGGATATTTAAGAGCAAGCGCTCTTATCCATTCAGTCATGCTGACCTGGGTCAAATGATTCAGGGCTAGGGTCGTGTAAGAAATTCACCCCAACTAAAGTTTATTCGTCGTCCTGATGCCTGCTCTTTCAGCAACTTAACCTGCCAGATTAGTGACAAAAGATAGCCAGCTTATCACTCACACATACACAAACAGAAGACAATATCTTACCATGGCCAAGTTGAAGAGCCCACCCACAGGTCCAAGCTTCTTCGACTCCTCCAGTAAAGCGCGGGCTCCTTCTAAAGTTTTTGCGTCCTGCTTGCTCACCTCCACTGTGACACCTGCTTCTCGCCACTGGTGCACCTTTCTGTATTGGTAGCCTGATCTCACACCTGACCTAATGAAACACGTAGAAGTAACCATGCATTACATACCACCGCAGGGACATCATAAACATATCTCTCATATATACAATACAAGAGGCAGCTGTGGCCAAGAGGTTGTAGCATTATCTCAGGCAGTACAGGTTTCAATCTCAGCACAGGAATGGGAGATTATGGTGTCACCTCAGGCGGTATCGGTTTCAAGGACAGTGAAATTGCACACCGAGTTTTCTCAGATACAGAGAAAATAAACAGAAGGTCCCATGTTCGAGTTCTGCATGTCCAAAATCCCATAGCATTTGGAAATTGCAAAGAGTAAGCCATAAGCCCATAGTCTGGCAAAACTGTAGAAAAAACTACAGACTGATACAGCCAGTTACCTTGGATGCAATTTGTCCAGAAAAGGCAAACCTTTCACAAATGCATTCCAAAGTTGGACTCACTGATCTTCCAGGTGCAAGAGCAGATGTGACACATTCCTCTTGACACAAGATATATGATGGTCCCAGCATATCATATACTCACAACTGGTATCTGCTGACGCACTACCCTTGACACAAGACTGAAGAACCCACAGGAACTTCCAATGTATCAATTCTGAAACAACGTAATGGCAGCTGGGTATAACAGTTGGGACATTATGAGGACATGAGCAGTTGGACAAGTGTTTGATGTCTACTCTCAGTTGCTACGGCAAGAAAAGACTGGGCACCTATTCCTCTGTGCACTTGAGCCTACAAAAATGTGATGGTTCTTCTTCTTCTTCGTTCATCCGGAGTTTTTTTTTTTTCCGGACGTGATTGCGTTGTGCCTGTTTACAGCAGAGCTGTGTTCTTGCGCCGTTAGGCCGACACATCCGACTTCTGCGGGCATTTGTTGACCGGGTTAACCTTCCCGGGGTGATGGTTCTAGAACTTTATATATTCACAGCACATATCTGCTGCGGGATTCTGATGACACAAACTTGCCCATATATCAGTGGTACCCAGATTGAATCTAATTGTCGGATAAAACAACAAGGGTTGACATTCTTAAGAGTATTTAGTTCAGAATCCTTCTCACAATCTTGAGCAAAAGATACAGGTCACCATTCTTCACTTCAGGACAAGCTGTAGACACGAATAAACATGAATACACTATGCAGGTGCTGACTAAACAAACACACTGTTAATACACTAATTCCACCACTCTACTCTTTTCAGCACATCACTCTTAAATATCAAACCCACACCTCTCTAACCCAATCTATATACTAGACCAACAGTCCTCTAACCCAATCTAAAAACCAAGCCCACAGCCCTCTAACCCAATCTAACACCAAGCCCACAAATGCTATCTACAACCAAGCCTACACCTCTCTAACCCAATCTCTAAGCCCATAATCCATCTCCAAGCTTACACTTATCCAAAAACCAGACCTACTGCTTCTTCTCATAGCCCGTTGCTTTGTAACACATGGTCAAATCACACTCCGTAACTGCATGCGCCGACATACCTGGATGACAAGACCAATTTTTTGGCTCCCCTATCTACCAGCCAATGGGCCAGCTCCAGACCAAATCCTCCCAGACCACCGGTGATGATGTAGGATTTGGAAGGATCACACAGAGTTCTGCAGGCTGCTGGAATGGACACTCTAGGAGCTTCAATGACCTTCTCTTGTTCCTCACTTCGAACCTACAAATGAGAGTTGAAGTATAAACTGCATGAAAAGTGTGATAAATGATAAGGATAATACAGTGTGAACAAATATACCTGTAAGAATAATTCATTATTATTAAGTCATGGCACAACAAAGCCACTTACAAACTGAGAAAACAAAATATTAAATTACACAGTTCACTCAAATATCAAACTCATGGCCTCTTCTAATCCACAAACCTAAATAAAACCAAGCCCACAGCTTCTTCTAATTCACAATCCTAACTACAACCAAGCCCACAGCTCATTCTAATCCATAATCCTATCTACAACAAAGCCCCTTCTAACCCACAACCCTATCTACAACCAAGCC
Organism: Cepaea nemoralis; assembly: GCA_014155875.1. Classification (NCBI taxonomy): domain Eukaryota; kingdom Metazoa; phylum Mollusca; class Gastropoda; order Stylommatophora; family Helicidae; genus Cepaea; species Cepaea nemoralis. The sequence continues at coordinate 95,557 of JACEFZ010001965.1, read as the reverse complement.
CACAACCCTTGAGGACAGATTATGACACAGATGTACTGGGAGAGACATGTGGGCGGAGAAGCAGAGAGAGAAAAATGCAAAAGGTCCTATACGCTCATAAAGCTAAAGAAGTGGTGGCTCACAAACTGCAAAGGCCTGCAAGATTTAGCACAGTTAAACCACAATCCTGAATATGAAAACAAACAAGCAGAAGGAAGAAAGAAACTGAACTCCCTCACAGCACAGGGCAGACTGCTTGACCACCTAGCCACAACTGACCAGAGATTATTTCTGAACAGCACGGTAAGAATGGAGGTGGTGGAACATTTTGATTATCTTGGGTCAATAATTACGAATGGTGACACAATGAAAGAAATTAAAAGACGAATATCTATTGCTCTTCAAACCCTAAAACAACTGAATAAATTGTGGAGTTGGACAGATAGATCTACATAAATTAGATTTTTTCCCATTGTAACATACGCGTATGTGACCGGACACTTACTAAACAAGATGAACAGCGCATAAATGCCTTTATATATAAATGTTGTAGACGGGTTCTAAGAATATCTTGGATACAAAAAAGAACAAATGCATCCATACGACAAGATTTGAATACTGAAGAAGGATGGCTACTGAAGACCATAAAACAAAGAAAACAAATATTTTGGTCACTTGAAACGTTGTCATGAAAGTTAGGAGAAAACAATTATGGAGTGGTATAGGAAGAGTGGAAGAGGAAGGTGAAAGAGAAGATGGGTGCGGGATGTGGCGGGTGATCTCTGGATGGGTTATCGGATGCAGGACATCTTACTCATGACCGAGGTTTCCGGAAGGCTATTATGGGAGCGAGGTTCTGCAAAGGACATGCTACTGAATGAATTGAATGAACAGTAAGAATGCAGACATTCCCACCCCCACCCATCAAGCTATAAAAGTACTAACAGCAATGACATCCCCACCTACCTGAATCATCACTTTTCCGATATGCTTGCCCTGGGCCATGAACCTGAAGGCCTCTTCCACCTGTTCCTTGCCGAACACGGTGGTCTTGAGAGGTTTGACCACGCCATCGGCAATGCCCTGGCTCACCATCTTGGACACCTCGTCCCAGTGTGGAGTGTCAAACAGAAACAGAGAATCCAGCAGGATGCCCATGACGCTGATATTTTTCAGGAAAGCAGACATGCCTGGGAAATGAACAAAAATGTTAATGTTACTGAAACAAGCTGACAGAATCTGATGGCATACCAGGGTAGTAAAGTTAGCCACGTCCTTTCACAGAACGTCACAATCAACCCCAGCATTTTTTTTTTACTGTTTGTGATTTACATGGCAATTGTTACGTTCAGTTGAATGTCATACCATCGACATCAGCGGATGGGGGATGCTTCAAACTCGTCGGCAACCAATTTTGATCCCTCAAATTGGTATGTCGGGGAATTGTGAAACGTGTTCCCTATCCCTAAGCCACAGGGTCAATTATTTACACTATAAAGGTCCCTCTCATCAGCTCATATGGTGGATTGGGCATACGTTGCTAGACATGTGTATAGCCCAATCGGCACTCTTGGATGACATGGTCAGTATCACGCCGCCCGCCATTACTTGCCAGGGTATTTCCTGGTAGCCATTTTAGGCTACGATTTCACGGCACTCCCGTGGTAGAAATTAGTATATTTCCTCCATGGAACATCTGTCTCTCCTGTCGTGATTTTGCGCCCTTTAAAGTAAGACCAAAGATTGGTTTATGCCAGTCCTACTACGATGCCCTTACTTATTGCAGTCACCACGCTACTGTCTGGAAATTAACATGAGCTGTGACATAGTTCGTTCTCTAGACATCTTTCAAACTGGGCTGGATGAAAACCAGCTTCTCTACCTCTTCCATGCTCTCTAGGTCTGCTCTCCCTCCTCCAAAGACAACCAGTCACACATTAGAATATGCATTTTTTTAAATTATAATTTCTGTAATGGAACAGTGTAGCAAGGGTTATTGTGGCAGTGTTAGATTGGTCACTTATTGTGGCAGTGTTAGATTGGTCACTTTTACTTCCCCAGCAAACTTCCTGGCATGTTTTAAAGGCTGGGTTTTATCACAGATGTACAAAACTTCAATACTGTAGCCTCGTCAGCGATCACATGATCCTGTGTTACAACGGCTGAATTGATATGTACCAGAGACTGACCAATTATAATAGACAATTTCAAGACCTCGTACAATATAGTCAAATCATCAGTATGCGACTCAAACCAATATAATCAGCCATCTATGTACCAAGTTCGTTAGATCAAACTATCTGCATCACAAATAAGCAACCCTACCACCATCTTCAGACCACACGCAGGACACTTCTGTCTACACAATTACCATAGATCAAACCTGCTGCTTCACGAACGAGCCACCCTACCACCATGTTTAGACCACATGCAGGACTGTCTACAAGTGCTCTCCTGATTGCACAGGTACCCCCATCTCAAACTGATCAAAGTACACAGCTACCCTCAGTGATGTAGCTTAGCAACAGTGAACATTTTCAGTCCTGCATACCAGGTTCAAAATCAGCAATAGAGATTTGAAAGTAGACCGCCTTGCAATTGATCTTCACAACAGTAGGAGTGTCAGTCATTCAGAAAGCAAAGGCATACTACTAAACATAAAATTGCCTAGAAAGATCAAAGAACCACACAAAAATGATGAGTTTGACTGCAAGATAATAAGAACATGGAACAAACTTAACCCCCTCCTCCAATGCTGTCTGGGACAGACATATGATCACACACAAAGGCCCACAGCAACAAGCCCTCAATGAAAGATCAATAGTCGGATGTGTCGGCCTGACGGCGCAAGAACGCAGCTCTGCTGTAAACAGGCACAACACAGTCACATCTGAAAAAAAACCCGGATGAACGCAGAAGAAGAAGAAGAAAGATCAAAAATAATATTTACATGAATTCCTCAATGCTTGTAACAAGTTACACATTTTTTTTTTCAAGTGAACTGACCTAATGCAGAATTATTGGACATATCGTATTTTCCAATTTCCAAGAATCGTCCATGTCTGCTTAAGAGGCGGATACCAGCCTGAAGCTTGTCGTCGGCTAGTGAGTTCAGGACAAGGTCGACACCTGTGGTGACAGAAAACGTGATAAGCTGCAATCAACAGTCATTGACAAATAGGTTAACAGTCATTACACCTGGATAAGCAAACATTGAAACACTCTTTAAATGATAAGCATAGGCTCACTAAGCTATCTTGAATGATAAACTGGATAAGAAAATGCACATTACACTGTCTTAAATGATAAGCTATATAAGCAAATGCACATTACACTGTCTTAAATGATAAACTGGATAAGCAAATGCGCATTACACTGTCTTAAATGATAAAGTGGATAAGCATAGGCTCATTACACTATCTTGAATGATCAAGTGGATAAGCATAGGCTCATTACACTATCTTGAATGATCAAGTGGATAAGCATAGGCTCATTACACTATCTTGAATGATCAAGTGGATAAGCATAGGCTCATTACACTATCTTGAATGATAAAGTGGATAAGCATAGGCTCATTACACTATCTTGAATGATAAAGTGGATAAGCATAGGCTGATTACACTATCTTGACTGATAAACATATATAAGCAAATGCTCATTATATTATCTTGAATGAACATGTATAAGCAAATGCTCATTACACTATCTTGAATGATAAACATGTATAAGCAAATGCTCATTACACTATCTTGAATGATAACTGGATAAGCAAATGATCATTACACTATCTAGAATGATAAACATATAAGCAAACGCTCATTATACTATCTTGAGTCTCGACAAACCAACAGCCCGCACAAGTATACTATGCATAATGCTGCTGCCAGAATGCCAACACAAAAGTATGCCATGAATATTCATCGATGGAGTAGGTGCTGATGCCGAGGACCGGACAGTTGGACTAAAATGTTGACCTATCGTCCTTGACTTGGGGATGTAAATTGCAAGTTCTTCTGAAGTCGGAGTGGGTTCTCTTGATGGTGACGACAGCTAATCCACATACAAAGTTAAGTCCACACACTACTATACATAGTCTGTATGGACTATGCTTGAGTTCAAGACGAGAAGGCCCAAAAAGAATGTCAACAGAAGCGGCAGTTACTAGAAAACCAGCAGCCACACATTACTGCATAAGGCATCCTAGTTAGTTCAGCGACCGGCCAGACAATTTTTCTGAACAAGCAGTTCTCACTACAAACAACCAGACAGATGTAAAAGCTCTCCACATGAAATTTACAGCTCACAGTGTAACTCCACGCACTCAACTCATAAGCAGTGTAATGGAACCATGCACTACTTGTCCAACATGAGGAAAATGCATAAGCAAGCCGAAGCTCCAAGCATAAACACTCCAGAGGCTTTAACAGCTAAACTGCCTATCCTCCATGTTGGGGAATGGAAGTCCAGGATGACAATGTATCAAATAGTAGCCTTCAATCAATTAACTTACCTTCGCCGTTGGTTTCTCGGAGAATGTCAAATTCAAATGACAGGTCTCGGGAGTTGCTGAAATGTCTGTCCTTCAGCTGTGGGAACATACTCTTCAGGTACTCTTTCTTTTCATTTGATCCAACTGTGGTGAACACTTCACAACCATAGCTCAGAGCCACAGCAATGGCTGCCTGCAATAGAAAAATGACAAGTCAGTGCCTGGTGACTCACACGCATGAATAATTGACTGACAAGTCAAGAACATTCTTCAAACACATAAAATTAATTCCTTAGTCCTCAAATGGCCTCCTCCGGATCACATCAAGAGTATCTCAGAACTGTGCAACATACTTGATAGCACCAAGGTCCCAAAATAGCAAAACCCACAGATATATATATATATATATATATATATATATATATATATATATATATATATATATATATATATATATATATATATATATATATATTCATTCATTGTTATCAGTGGTTTTCTAAGTTTAAAATGTAGCTAGGAAAGTGGATGTGAGGCACTCTTTGACACTGACACAAACAAGGTATTTGTAAAAACGTGCAGAGGGGTGAATGAACGAACGAACAAATTTTATTTTAAAAGGGTAACAAATTGGGCATGCAGGCCTGTCTTACATTCGGCCCTTTCAATCACTCATCTTTCATTCATCAAATGTGCATGTTACATTAACATAGGGGAAAAAACATTGTCAAATGGATTTTGTATGCATAAACAATGCATATTACGCATGATACATTCACATGAGAAAAAAAAAACATCAAATGAAAGTTGTAAACATAAACAGTGCATATTGCAATGTTGTGAGACACATCCCCCATCCACCCTCATATCCCGCAGCCACCAACACATCCCCCACCCACCCACACATACCTCCACGCACTCACACAGAATCAGGCGAACATACATGCCGCCACACACCTACTGGTCCCCCACCCACACACATTTCCACAAGAAGAAGAAGAAGAAGAAGAAGAAGAAGAAGAAGAAGAAGAAGAAGAAGAAGAAGAAGGCGGGCGAGGAGAAGAGGAGGAGGAGGGGGAGGAGGAGGAGGAAGAGGAGAAGAAGAAGAAGAAGAAGAAGAAGAAGAAGAAGAAGAAGAAGAAGAAGAAGAAGAAGAAGAAGAAGAAGAAGAAGAAGAAGAAGAAGAAGAAGAAGAAGAAGAAACCACACACACATACACCCGCCAACCAACACATCCCGCACCTATCCAAACACATATCCCGCACTCTCACAATTTTCCCCACCCACCCACACACACATCAGCCAACCTACACCCATTCACCAACCCAATATTCGGCACCTCTCAACAACACATCCCCACCTATACACACATCCCCACCTGCCCATACATATCCCCCACCCATAACCCAGCTGGCTGCTGGGGATTGGGACGGAGTGCTTATGGAATGTCCCAAATGCTGTGATGTCGGTTCCTAAATCAATCAATCAATCAATCCCCCACCCATAACCCAAAAACACACACCTTCACTCCCACACACACACCCCGCCACCCACATATACCCCACCCACACACATCCGCTGCTCACACACATCTCACAACTACACACCTCCCCCAACCCATACACTCATCTCTCACACACATCCACCCACTCACATACTCATCCATCAACCACTCACACCCACGCGCCCATCAACACATACATCTCTCATCTACCCTCCCACCCACACACACCCCAACCACCTAGCCAAACACATCCCCCATCCTCGCATACATCCTTCAATCACTTGCACATCCCACACCTCTCCCCTCCCACACAAAACTCCACCCATAAACACATTCCCCCCCCCCCCACACACACACACATCCCCCACATACATTCCCCATACACATCCCCGCCCACACATCTCCCCACCCACTCACACATCCTCCACCTACAAACATCCTCACCACCCACTCACATTTACTCCATCCACACTCACTCCCTCCCACACAGACATATCCCATTCACAGACACCCCCTGACAATCACCCCCCACACCCATCCCCCAACCCACACAATCTCCTACACACCCATTCACCCACCCAAACACACACTCCCTACCCACACCCCCTCCCAACCCACCAACACCCACATACTTCCAACTATCCTCTCAAATATCCCTCTCCCACACACACACACATCCCTCACACACACACACATCCCTCACACACACATACATCCACCACCGACTACACATCCCTTCACACATCCACACATCACCCATTAATCCATACCCCACACACAACCCCTCCACACATACATTCCCCACACCCCCAGACACACACATATCCCTCACATACACACCCATACACACATCCTCACATCTAGACATACATGATGCCTCACATGATCACTGAAACTAATAAGAACAAACTCCCACACTTTACACACAATTGAGACACTGACGATTATCGTGAGAATTCTCGCAATTGCAAGTGGAGAAAAAATTTTATATATACATTATGTAGCGTAAAAATTAGTGATGCAATTCAACTCTCTCTTCTCTCTCTCTCTCTCTCCCACTCACTAACTCTCTCACTCACATCACAGTAATGTAATATTATTCATGATAAAATCAAGTGGCATACAAAATGATAAGATGAGAATAAACAAAAAAACAAAAAAACAAACAAACAAAAAAACAAACAAACAAACAAATATGGAATGGCATGTTACAGGACAATCAAGTGGCATACAAAACGATACTTTCGCATGAAAGATGAGAATACATAAAAAATATGGAATAGCATGTTACATGACATGCGTGGGCTCAACTCTCTCTTCCCCCCCCCCCCCTCTCTCTCTCTCGTTACATACACTCTCACACTCATTCACTCTCATTCTCTCTCACTCACACTCACTAACTCTCACTTACTTTACAGTAATTTACATGAATTCATTTTAGGCATGTTAAAATCAAGTGCATCAAAATGATAATATGAAAATGAGAATACACAAAATATATGGAACAGCATGTTAGATGACATGAGTGCGCTCAACTCTAACTCTCTCTTCTCTCACACACATGTACATACACACACCCCACACACAACATGCACACGCAAATACACATATACCCACGCACTTACACACATCCATATACTTACACACACGTACTCACATAACACCCGAATATACACTCCCTCGCACACTTACAAACACAAAGATATACAATACATACACAAGCACACACACACACTCATCCATACACACGCACATGCATATAAACGCATATAAACACATGAACGCACACCTTAACACACGTACAGACATACACACAGAGGCACACACAGATACACACATGTACACACACATGTACACCCATACACACATCCAGACATGCACACACATACATCACACTTTCTCATACACTCTCATTCACCCACGCTCTCTCTTTTACACACTCACTCGCTCTCACACTCAGTCATTCGCGCACATACACGCATACCCACAAATTCTCTCACTCACTCACGCTCCCTTACTCACTCATTTACTCGCTGACTCTCTAACTCACACTCACTCACTAACTTTCACACTCTATCACACAGACAGGCAGACACACAACACACCCACTCTCTGATTCACTCATTCTCTAACTAAATCTCTCACACATATGTCCACACACACTCACTTGCCTTTACAATCACTCAGGCACGAGCGCATGCATACTCTCTCTCTCACTCTCACTCATACTAATTCTTCCACTCACACTCTTTCTCAATCACTGTCTCACCCACTGTCTCGCTCACACACATACAGTGAAGAATGATAGTGGAAAAATGATAGGTGATGAAGTGATGGGAAGGAAGAAAGAAAGGAGGTGGGGAGGGAGAGAGCACAAAATCTACAGTATCATCGCTAACTACAGCACAGCCCCACCAGCTTGCCTGGGTAAAATTGTCATGAAAATGTTTACAACCGAAGTGCAACCCTGACATATTAGGATGGTTTAAGCAACCAGCAGATCTATATCAGACTCAGAACAGGACACTGAGTTCAGAGAACACCCTCACCACATGCAGAGCACCATGAACACTGGTGGCACCAGGCATAGGAACCCCCTCTGAAACATCCCCTGCCTCTAACCTAGTCTTGTAGATCTACTAGATCAGTGGTTCTCAACCGGTGGGGAATTTTAGGGTTTCCACGGAGGGAATGAAGATTATATCAAGATCGCGTTCATACAAGAACCGATTACTTTATATTGTTTTTCCCTTCATACTTTACGGTTCTGTACGTCTCACCCTTCTGAAATTCATTTTATAACATAAGTAGATTTGCAAGCCATGTTTTATGTAGACATCTTGTTTTAGTATGTGTTATTAAATTTAGCTTCCGTTGTTACGTATACTGTGTGGGGGCTGGGGGGGATTTGTAGGGAGGAAATACGAAGGGGGGGAATGACGTTCTGAAAATATGATGAAGGGGGACACGGGCCAAAACAGGTTGAGAACCACTGTACTAGATTGATCATTTTATCCACTGTTTATTTACAATAAATCATGGTGTCAGTTTTTAGATATGACTGAGCTATCGTATGACAGAAGACGGTAATGCCTGCTTTCTGTTAGCGCTGAATGTTGGGCAGCCCGCACCAAACCCAACACCCCACATTGTGCCAACGGTTTTGGGCGGAGGAGTGCAATTAAGAGGGTATAAGCCTTACCCTAGTGCGAGGAATTGCAACCTAAAGACTACATGTCATGGCAGGGCAGAACAGGCCCTAAGCCTTGGTCAGCAAGTGGTCTAGGATGGAAGCCCCAACAGGCGGACAGAGTATTGCTTTGCTGATGTGGCAGCTTCTGCAGCTTGTCTTGTTCTATGTGTACTGGTGTTACCTTTCCTCTGTTGTAAACTAGGCAGGCCAAGAGAGTGATCATGCTGCATGGGCAACACATGATCACTAAATTCAGCTCAGGCTTTGTGTATGGAGAGGTATAACTCCTTGTTAAACTACTGTCTATCAAGACGACCAGGCGCCAGTCACAATCAATGTAATGTCAAATTCTATATGGAATATTCGTGACAATCAATGTAATGTCAAATTCTATATGGAATATTCGTGGAAGCTTCTGGAGAGCAGGTCCTACAAGACTTCCCAGAAATTAGAAGACAGAACAAAAATTAAGAAAATGCACAGAAATATATCTGACTACAACCTGAATGAGAAGTTTCTCTTTCTTCATCTCCCTCCATTCCCTCCCTCAGTAACAAAATAAGGAAATCAATGCTCCAATCATGAAGTCTCCACTAAGTACCTGAAAACTTAGAACTGTCTCATGAGGAGTATCTGAAGAAAAAGGAACTCTACCTGGCCAACTCCACCACTGCCTGAGTGAATGAGGATTCTCTCCCCCTTCTGGATCCTTCCTCTTCCAACCAGGGCATAATAGGCTGTGCAGTAAACGATTGGGACGGTGGCTGCTTCTTCCAGCGTCCAGTTGTCTGGCACATCCCAAAGGTATCGACGATCAGTGTCCACGGAAGTTGCCATGCCCTGCAAGAAACCCAAAAATGTTGGTATCAACAAAATGACAACTAAAGTCACTAACAGTAAAGATATATGGATCAGAAACACCGAGAACTAAAACATTCATTAATTGGTGCCTGCACAAAATAAGACTAAAATGGTAGGACATAATCACCAATGTGGGATTATTGAGAGAAGCCAACCAAGAGGTGAAGAAAAGACGCTGGCGCTAGATAGGACATACTTTGAAAAAACCTGAGAATAATTTTATCTGCAATCCACAGGGCAAACATAAAAATAGAAGACATAAAAACCACCACACGAAGAAGAGAAGTCGAAACAAATAATATGGGGTGAACGTGGACGCAGGATAGAACGGCTTGGAGTGAGTTGGTTGTGGACTATGTTCCAAAGACGGACAGTAAAACCATAATTTAGGGGCATTTATGGTGTTTGCACTGATGCCACTTTCACAAATAAACTACCACCAAGGAAGACAGCATAAACAAGATCTGTCATACAAGAACTACAAACAAGCCTTCATTGTGTGAATAAGCTACTGCTATGGTATGGAAAGACTATCATTCCTCCCTTTCACGACCCAGTAATTAAAAATAATACTGATGTAGTAGTGAATCAACTCGGACATCACGTAGCAGGTCCTTCGCAGAACGTCAATCTCACCATGCCACACAAAACAGGTTGATGTCTCACAATTTCTTTCGCCCCATGCCCAAGGTATCTGCAGCATCCTGTGTTCATCTTCATGCTGGACAACCTCTGCTTCTTCCAGGGACCATCACTGTTCTTTCCAAGCTGCTGACATTTACCATGGCTAAACTATTTCAGTTTCCCAGACATAATACATTGTATTTGAGCCAGTTTTCTTTGATGTTCAGATCTTGTAGAATCAGTATTTCTCGTATTCTTGGTGCACGATATTCCAAGAATTTTTCTGTAGCATTTCAAAAGCTGCAATTTTCTTCTTCAGTGATTGCCAAATGGTCCAGGTGCAATTCTAGAATAGCTTATATAATTTTAAATTTTAAATATTTCGTACCAGATTTAACTAACTTGCACAGTTAAAATAAGAGAGCAAAGACAAGTGGGCGAGCTGGTGCAATGGTTAGGATGTCACACTGACAGTGACATGAGCATGGTGGGGCACAGGTTCCATGTCAGCTCTCAGCATTCACTTCAGGACACTGGGTTCAGAGAACATCCTCACCACTAGGATGTCACACTGACAGTGGCATGGTGGGGCAGAGGTTCCGTGTCAGCTCTCAGCATTCACTTCAGGAGGAACAGACCAGCCACCTATATACACGTCACAGATCCACAGCAGGTTACAGGTGTGGAACTTTTTGTTTGATAGCGTAGCATGTGTTGCAAATGGAGTGTTGAGCTATATCATATGCCACAACTGTAGTGTGCTATATCAAATATTACAACTGAAGTGGTGTGTTATATCATGTTACAACTGGAGTGCTGTGTTATATCACGTTACAACTGGAGTGTTATGTTAGCTGCAGTTGGGAGTGCAGTACCATATTAAACAACAACTGGAGTGGTGTATTATATCACAAGCTTCAGTTGGAGACTCAAAAGCTTTCTTGTGCTTTTGAAAATACAGTTCCTGTACCTAAACCAATAAATTAACGACCATGAGAACCTAAATACCAATGTGCTGAGAAATATAACTAAACAAATGTGTTAGGAAAACATAATCATAAAAAATATATACAAGATGTGTCAAAAGATCTTATAAAGTTGTACAAACAGAAGTGGAGCTTATTGTGAACAAAGGTAAACTTGAAAACAATCTGCAAGCTTAATTAAATTTTTTAAAAAGATGGAAAAGAAAGAGATACACTGAACATTAAAGAAGTTTTTTACATGTTCTGTAATAAACAATGAACTGTACACCTATTGATCCCTCCAATGAACACATACTTTTCTAAAGACAAATTCTAACCCACACAAGTAGTCTGCCTGACAAATCTACAGCGCATACAGACATCATACCTTAGCGTTGAGTATGCCCATGACTCTCTTGCCAGAACTATCTCTGCCAGCGAACTCCAGTCCCAAGACACAGTCCTGGAAAGCCATGTCACCAGGGATGGCATCAGGCGGCAGCTTGCCCGCGGCCAACATGATGTCACGGAAGTTCAGTGAGGTGTAGTACACACTGCACAACTCTGTCTTGTGGCCGTTTTTGTGGAAATGCTGGAGGGGAGATTCAATCCACTTCAAACTGGACAGATCTCCACGTGTTAATACATTGACGTAGGCATAATTTGTATTCCTTGCTTTCGTCAACACTTCTGGAGATCACAAGATTATACAATATTTTTCCAAATGATCATGTGCACATTTCTACAAAATCAAAGCTTTACTGTTTCTAACCCAAGGACGTTATCTGAATCATTACATGTTTTTCATACTTTTTACATTTGGTCAGATTTTAAAAAAACGAGTGCGTCAGGAAGCTTTTTGACAACATTATAAGTCTGACAATATGCTGGGCTGTGAACATAGCTACCGCCAGTAATGCAATTAAATGGACACAGTTTTGATGATTTGGGCTTCACCAACAACATTGCATTCATGTCTACATTTAATCAGAGGCAAGAGAGACTAACCACACTTGATAGGTAATTATATTGAATAATAGGGTAGTAAAGATAATGAGATTAAACCAAGCAGTCTCCTTTGGTGAAACCTCACTCCAAGAATCTTAAGTCTATTTAAGTAGCAATGTAGATGAGCTAGCAGACAGACTAACAGACAGAATATCAAAACAAAAGGCAAGAGGAGCTTTCACAGCACAAGGAAATGTGTGGAGGCCAAAGAAAGTTGACTTTAGCATCAAGCTTAAAATATTCCATACCAGTGTTAAATCAGTACTGCTGTATGAATCCGACTCGGGGAACGACTAAATGAATTACTGATCAACCACAAACACTCATTGATTGCTAAGAATAGTGGCACTCAAATGGTATGACAGAATAATACGTGAAGAACTCATGGAGAGAACTAAATTTCCAGTGAAAAAGGAGATGAAGAAAAGACCTGAGGCAAAGTGTAACTAGACACTCCCTTGTCTGGAACCTACAGGGCGAACAAAATAGTGGGAGAGCTAAATCCATATGGAGAAGAGATTCAGAGACAGAAAAGAATGTGGAGAGGAAGGAGAGAGAGAGAGAGAGAGAGAGAGAGAGAGAGAGAGAGAGAGAGAGAGAGAGAGAGAGAGAGAGAGAGAGAGAGAGAGAGAGAGAGAGAGAGAGAGAGAGAGAGAGAGAGAGAGAGAGAGAGAGAGAGAGAGAGAGAGAGAGAGAGAGAGAGAGAGAGAGAGAGCTGCAGGACTTGGTGTGAGTGGGTGAAAGGCCTAAGCCTCAATGGAGGACAAAGGACAAAAGATGAAGAGATTACTAAAGACATCAGACTGCCCCAGTCACCACTCTTATTTAGCTTCTTTGGAAGTCACGCAATCATAATTTTTCAGTGTGGGTGTTCACTGCTTGGGTTTCTGCTGCGAAACTTTCTGGAATCAATAATTATGACGGTAATTTGGAAAGTAACTTTATAGCACATGACACTAAGGGTCATGATCATGCCGACCTAAAGGAGGTGAGTCAAGTGAAGAAGACTTTTACCAGCCATGAGGAATATTAGGCATAATGTCCTAGACTCATATTATTTTAATAGAACAATCGGCACTCGATGGGCGATGTCAATATTACGCTGGCCAACATTTCCCTTAGCCATTTTTTCATAAAAACGTATGAAAATAGAATTACAGAGGAATAATCTGTGAAGGTCCTGTGTCTGTGCAGACAATAGGATGACAGAATGGCTTATTGGAAGTTACAACTATACTCTAATGGGAGATTAAAAGAACTTGAGAATTGACACCGCTGTGTGGTGTAATTCATAACAAGCTAGCTGAATAGCAGATAAAATGAATACATCATAATGTGATCATGTAATTCACAACAGTAACACCCATAAACAGGGAGTAAATACTGGTGATGTTACTTCACAACAGTAACATCCACAAAGTGGGAGTGAATACTGGTGATGTTACTTCACAACAGTAACATCCACAAAGTGGGAGTGAATACTGGTGATGTTACTTCACAACAGTAACATCCACAAAGTGGGAGTGAATACTGGTGATGTTACTTCACAACAGTAACATCCACAAAGTGGGAGTGAATACTGGTGATGTTACTTCACAACAGTAACATCCACAAAGTGGGAGTGAATACTGGTGATGTTACTTCACAACAGTAACATCCACAAAAGTGGGAGTGAATACTGGTGATGTTACTTCACAACAGTAACATCCACAAAAGTGGGAGTGAATACTGGTGATGTTACTTTACAACAGTAACATCCACAAAGTGGGAGTGAATACTGGTGATGTTACTTCACAACAGTAACATCCACAAAGTGGGAGTGAATACTGGTGATGTTACTTCACAACAGTAACATCCACAAAGTGGGAGTGAATACTGGTGATGTTACTTCACAACAGTAACATCCACAAAGTGGGAGTGAATACTGGTGATGTTACTTCACAACAGTAACATCCACAAAGTGGGAGTGAATACTGGTGATGTTACTTCACAACACTAACATCCACAACGAGGAAGGGAATACTGGTTGATGTTATTTCACAACAGTAACATCCACAAAGTGGGAGTGAATACTGGTGATGTTATTTCACAACAGTAACATCCACAAAGTGGGAGTGAATACTGGTGATGTTACTTCACAACAGTAACATCCACAAAGTGGGAGTGAATACTGGTGATGTTACTTCACAACAGTAACATCCACAAAGTGGGAGTGAATACTGGTTGATGTTATTTCACAACAGTAACATCCACAAAGTGGGAGTGAATACTGGTGATGTTACTTCACAACAGTAACATCCACAAAGTGGGAGTGAATACTGGTGATGTTACTTCACAACAGTAACATCCACAAAGTGGGAGTGAATACTGGTGATGTTACTTCACAACAGTAACATCCACAAAGTGGGAGTGAATACTGGTGATGTTACTTCACAACAGTAACATCCACAAAGTGGGAGTGAATACTGGTGATGTTACTTCACAACAGTAACATCCACAAAGTGGGAGTGAATACTGGTGATGTTACTTCACAACACTAACATCCACAAAGTGGGAGTGAATACTGGTGATGTTACTTCACAACACTAACATCCACAAAGTGGGAGTGAATACTGGTGATGTTACTTCACAACACTAACATCCACAACGAGGAAGGGAATACTGGTTGATGTTATTTCACAACAGTAACATCCACAAAGTGGGAGTGAATACTGGTGATGTTATTTCACAACAGTAACATCCACAAAGTGGGAGTGAATACTGGTGATGTTACTTCACAACAGTAACATCCACAAAGTGGGAGTGAATACTGGTTGATGTTATTTCACAACAGTAACATCCACAAAGTGGGAGTGAATACTGGTGATGTTACTTCACAACAGTAACATCCACAAAGTGGGAGTGAATACTGGTGATGTTACTTCACAACACTAACATCCACAACGAGGAAGGGAATACTAAATATTCCACAACCTTGTGGCACTGTGCAATGCAAAAATGAACCTGTGGGTAATGGGAACTTCACAGCTCCATCATGACAACACCCCCCCTTCCACCCATTCTTAATATGAATTCAGACTTTCTTGGACAAAGACAATATTCCTCTGATTGGTGCGGGCCCTTACTCTCCTGACATGGCTCCTTGACTGTTCTCCAAGCTTCAAATGCTGCTGAAAGAGGCCCACATTTGAGCTAGAAGACATGCAGAACATGACCACCATTCTGTACTTAATTCCCAAAGATGCGACCCAGAAATGCTTCCAACAAGGACGGGACAAGTGCACATTCACAAGGAGAGTACTTTGAAGGAAATTATTATGAAGGAAATAAAGTTTCAGACCTCCAGTTTAGCCTTGTATTTTTTCCAAGCCTAAGGCCCAATACTATAACAGACATCATCAAGTGAGATCACAGACTATATTACACTAAAAACCAGAAGCTGTCATAAATATATGTAAAGTTGGAAATTTCTTGTGAAAGGAGGTAGACATAGCACTATACAAGGTTCAAATTAAAAGCTCATACATAGGCACAAAGATGGTAACAGTCCCTATTGCACACTCAGGTGTATGAAGCCAGTACAGACCAAACAGCACTCAGTGGGCGGAGCATGCACACCTAAGGTGTATGAAGCCAGTATAGACCAAACAGCACTCAGTGGGTGGAGTATGCACACTAAGGTGTATGAAGCCAGTACAGACCAAACAGCACTCAGTGGATGGAGTATGCACACTAAGGTGTATGAAGCCAGTACAGACCAAACAGCACTCAGTGGGCGGAGCATGCACACCTAAGGTGTATGAAGCCAGTATAGACCAAACAGCACTCAGTGGGTGGAGTATGCACACTAAGGTGTATGAAGCCAGTACAGACCAAACAGCACTCAGTGGGTGGAGTATGCACACTAAGGTGTATGAAGCCAGTACAGACCAAACAGCACTCAGTGGGCGGAGCATGCACACCTAAGGTGTATGAAGCCAGTATAGACCAAACAGCACTCAGTGGGTGGAGTATGCACACTAAGGTGTATGAAGCCAGTACAGACCAAACAGCACTCAGTGGATGGAGTATGCACACTAAGGTGTATGAAGCCAGTATAGACCAAACAGCACTCAGTGGGCGGAGCATGCACACCTAAGGTGTATGAAGCCAGTATAGACCAAACAGCACTCAGTGGGTGGAGTATGCACACTAAGGTGTATGAAGCCAGTATAGACCAAACAGCACTCAGTGGGTGGAGTATGCACACTAAGGTGTATGAAGCCAGTATAGACCAAACAGCACTCAGTGGTGGAGTATGCACACTAAGGTGTATGAAGCCAGTACAGACCAAACAGCACTCAGTGGGTGGAGCATGCAAACCTAAGGCCTATGAAGCCAGTATAGACCAAACAGCACTCAGTGGGTGGAGTATGCACACTAAGGTGTATGAAGCCAGTACAGACCAAACAGCACTCAGTGGTGGAGTATGCACACTAATGTGTATGAAGCCAGTACAGACCAAACAGCACTCAGTGGGTGGAGCATGCAAACCTAAGGCCTATGAAGCCAGTATAGACCAAACAGCACTCAGTGGGTGGAGTGGTCGGTATCATGCCAGCCGTTTTTAATTCCCAAGACATTTCCTGGTGCCCATTTTAGGCAGGGACAGTCTGGGATCCCAGATACATTTTAAAAATTCTTCTTTCGTCCGGAATGTTTGTTCTGGACATAACTGCGTTGTGCCTGTTTACAGCAGAGCTGCGATATTTGTGCCTTTCAGGTGAGACATCAGACTTCAGGGATTTGTTGACCGGGTTAACTGTTTTGGGATTCTTAAAATTCAAAACTGCCAGAAGTAGGGTAGGCAAGCAAGCATCTAGTCACTATGCTACTGCTGCTCCCCAACACACATCAGTACACAAAATTGGGTCAGAAAGGAGAACCTAACAACTCAAGAAACCATACTGACGTGATGGGAACAGAAGTCTAATGGCCAGCGTTTCTCATACTACATCTCTAGAGCATCACAAATTACATGTTATGCTATTCACATATTGAAAATAAGCATACCTCTCTGTGATAAACATCACACATGGAGAAAATTCAACTAAAGATTTCTAACAAAAGTAACAATGTGATCTGAGGTATTACCTTCAGGCAGAGGTAAATGCTTGAAACAACCCCACTGTCCATCTCTGTAGATGTTCATTGGCAGGTCCTTCTGTGACAAACTCTGGAACTCAGGACTGGATGCGTCTATCTTTGGCTGGGTGGAGGATGATAAGTTGCTGATGAAAATACTGCGCACCTTGTCACCACCAGCTTCTAACCTCAAGCAGTTGAAGAAACCAACGATGCCATTTGTTGCCTGCTCAGCCACTAACCAAAGTCTGGCGTCATCTGGTGCTTTATCCAGCTCTTTCATCTGAACTTTCAAATCTTCCAACCAATTACACTCCAGGTCATCAATAGGGAAGAAGATGGGAGCAGTTTTGATTTCTGCTTTCTTTCTGAGCAAGAAAAGTGTAGACAAGAGGTTATCTGACCTACGGTACACGACTTCATAACCATGGCGAGAGAATATCTCCACCCAGGATCCTTCCGTGAGGTAGCACCCACAGACTCTGCAAACAGAGGAATCTGTGGAGCTGGTATCGTCTGCTAGCTTCTCGGCTAGTGCTTCTAAAGCTAGGTACAGTGGAAAGTTTTTGGTGACTTCCTCAACTAATATGAACCCCTCTGGGGGAACCATGCCAGATACTGTCTGGAAACTGGTGTCAATGTCAGCTTGTTTGTGAAGAACATTCTTCAGGACAAGTAAATGGGCCTGGCCTGGTGGAGCAGACGTAGATGTGCTGAGGTCCCATTGTGTAGATTTTACTCCTAAGCTCTTAGCGTCTTTGTTCAATGGAGATTTATCTGCTGCAGTGTAGCCAACACTCTTTAAGGGTTCTCCCTGGATCAAAGGAATGATTTTGGTGTACAGAGCACTGTGACTAGCTCCGGCTTCAAACACGCTGATTTTATTGTTGGGCACACTGTCTAGAACAATACCAACACAAGACTTGAGAACTTCCTGAGTGTTCAAACTGGACAATAGCCGATCCGAGGCCAGCTCAGAATGAAGCTGCTGCACGAGGTTACGTACATTCTCCTTGAAACCGCCAGACACTGGGAGGCTGAAAACTTTCACCAGAGCCTGAGCGAGACCAGTGTTGGGTTGGGACAGTTTGTCCTGGAGAAGTGAATCCGCAGTAGGCCTGTTGTTTGCGACCACCTTTTGCAGCAGCTCTTTATTCGGCAGGGAGTCGGTGGTGTCCTCCTTCAGCAGCCTGTCCAGATTTGTCAGGGTGAAGTTCACGCAGTCTGTAGCATACTGCTCCAAGGCGGCAGAGGGAGCTGCACCTGGGGTTTCAATGAATGGGATAAAGCGGTATTCTTCCAGAGTCGGTGCAGTTTGCAGATCTCTTTTCGGGGCCACTGTTGCATGCACTCCCTTAATTTCAACGCCACCACAAAGAAGTATGTCCAACACACGATCTGAATAGGCAGGAATTACTGTGGACAGAATAAACATAGGTGAAATGTTTGTTTCGAAATATACATGCAAATAATTGCAGTTTTGACTGTTTTCTAACAGGGAACATAATTTTAGAAAAACTGGGGACGTTATGCAACAAAACAAAAGTGTGCTAATGGCCCTCTTAAAAATGACATGGTTTGATCCACAAGGAACAGATGCAGTAAGCATAAACTAACCCATCCCGCCCTTCATATAACAACCTAACAACGGAGAAGGTCAGAAAAAAATGGAAACAGTTCAGAAAACCTAAACGTTGGCTGACCCTGCAGGACAAGAAGTTAATAGCAAATACTATGTAATGTATTTAACTGCATAGTCTATGTATAAATCAGTCAAACAAACAATAATAATTCATAAGTTTAACAAGAAAAACAAAACAACAGGTTGGAACTTTGTTTGCTAATATATTTTACACTATTTTTTTTTTAACCATATAGGGAGGTGTAGACAAAGACACAACGTTTATAAGGAGAGAACAGTGAAGTACAACTGCTAGGAAATACTCACCAACTGGGTCCTCTCCTTCAACTGGTGCTGCAGGGTGCAACCTAGGATCCACTTTGACGGACAGGATTCTGGTGGGCAGACGCAGAGCTTTGCTGCCTGACAGCATCAGATGCAATATGGTATCCATGAAGGAGATCCACCGGCCGGTCCAGATGATGTCTCCAGTTTCACCTACAAGAGGCATACATCATGACTTTACGGTGATACTGCAGCATTATACAAATACCGCATTTTAAAAAAAAATTAAACTTTCCTGTAAGGATTTTTTTAAAAACATTTTTTAAAATAAGGATAGCTCATCAGGTGTCGTTTTCTTGTAGTGTCATCAATACCTCGGATTTGTTTTAAACTTCAAAATTATATTCAGGTGGCTGGCATATCACATCCAAGCGTACAAGCCATGCACTTCTTGTAACTATTTTTTTCAGTTTTATCTTGGTATCTGTTGTCTTCGTTATTCAAATTTACCAAGGGAAATTGTTTTGAATATAAATGTCTCCTATTTGGGTCACAAAGTGACCTTCTCCCACTCATCTGTGTTCTGAAATTCCCAGTGTATCAATTGTATTTCTTACTAATTCATTACTATTGTGCTATAGTAAATGGCATGGCAAACTTAGAAACACTAGCATTGCAACATATAATTGCATATTTATATATTAAAGAGCTAAATTTTATGTGCATGTGGAAGACAAGCGCAAACCACCAAACTTCCCCAACAGTTTTCGAACCAACACAGTAGTTGTAAATGGTAAGGGATCTGATTTCAATGTGTTCATGTCATTTTGGGAACATGGTGCACGCCATGCTCATATTTTGACCAAACAACACAATGGGTGACAAGATAAATTTGAAGCCAGTCTTTTTTAAACTGATGCTCCTGTTATGTATGTGACAAAGATGTTACAGGGTTCGTCCCACACTCAAAAGGCACCAGGTTTGATCTCAGCACAGGGCAGAGAATTTCCCCCAAGAGCCATTTGTATTTAATATCACGTTCCCTATATCTTGTGGGTAGACTGGATACCTAGCCTATCAGACAAGGGCAAAAAAAAAACAGCAAGCAATTTGTGTAGGTTCAAAATCCCACAGCATTAGGGAAGTAGGTAATAAGGCCAATGTCTTGGCAAAATTGTTAGGAAAGAAAACCTACCAAGGGGTAGATACGGCCTGTTAACTTGGACAGAATCTGTCTAGAGGAAGCAAATCATACACAAATATCTGCCGAAGTCAGATACATTGACCTTTGAGATGCATTACAAGGTGACACACTTCTTCTCTCCAAAAAAGAATGAAGAACAAGAAGTAATGGTTGCAACGCTAATAATTGCTGTCTACTGGTAATTCAGAGCAACAATTTCTGCACAAAATAGAAACAAAACAGCATTCTTATCAGAGGATGATTCAATCTGGTGCTTACCTGACTGGCTGGACCTTATCACACCCTGAAAATCTGACCCATACTCGTAGCCTCGAAGTCTCAGCTCCTTGTAAATGTCTTCTTTGGTGAGATCAAAGTCTGTGGTTTCTTTTTTGTTGGTCAGCTCTCGTACAATTTGATACTGATCTCTGTCAAGGAAGGTGCCCTCTGGCGTGGAAACAAAGCCGCTGACAATCAGGGCATCGTGCTCGCAAATTTCAAACTCCCCAGTTGCTGGCATAATACTGACGCTCAATGTGACTGTACCTGAAGGATGAGGAAGAGAGGACACAATGTAAAACACCTTGTACAAACAGGACACGCATATTGTTACAAGTACGTATGCTAAAACACATTAACCTTTTAAGATAAAGCATGTGAACCTCTTAAACTTATGCTAAAACAAGGGAAAAAACAGGTAAAAAGATGCTAGCGGCTTGGAAGAAACAAAGAAAACCTGAGTAAGAAGATGCTAACAGCTTGGAAGAGACTAGGGAAAAACCTAGTAAGAAGATGCTAACAGCTTGGAAGAGACTAGAGAAAATCCTAGTAAGAAAATGCTAACAGCCTGACATTGAAGCCTGGGAAAAAGATCTGCATCAGAAATGAATGGAACAACATACAAATAATTTAGGATATTTTAATTTCTACATCATTTTTTTGGAGGGGTATCTAAAATGTAAAAATAATTTACTAGTCCCCTGTAAGTGTATCGTAGTTATTAAGCCTTTTTGAAGCAAAATGTACCAAACTATTGTCTGTCAAGACGGAAAGGTGCCAATGATGAATGATGATGTAAGTGCACACCAGAAAACGAAGCTTAAGTCTATGATGCCATTTTATATACGTCAAGTACAATAAAATATTGGTTATAAAGACAAACCTGTAGGGGGCAGAACTGTTGCTCGGTGAATGTTGACGTTCTGGAAAACAACCGGCATCTGTTCATACAGGACACCCTTTAGCCTGGCTAGAGCCCGCCAGGCCAGAACCAGATATCCGGTAGCTGGGTAGAGCACCCTACCATCGATGCAGTGGCCAACCTGTTGACAGTAAAAGGATACACACTGTTATACGGGAAGATTGTGCACTGAACAAGACAAGGATTTGACAGTAAAAGGATACACCTACTGTTATATAAAAAGATACCGCAAAGAAGACAAGGGTTTGAAAGTAAAAAGATATACACACACATATAGGAAGATTCTGCACAGAACAGTGAAGGGTTTGACAGAAAAAGGATATATACACTGA
Source organism: Cepaea nemoralis (assembly GCA_014155875.1). NCBI lineage: Eukaryota > Metazoa > Mollusca > Gastropoda > Stylommatophora > Helicidae > Cepaea > Cepaea nemoralis. The sequence continues at coordinate 73,188 of JACEFZ010001965.1, read as the reverse complement.
TATATGAGCAGATACTGCACAGTACAAGACAAGGGTTTGACAGTAAAAGGATATACACACTGTTATACAGGAAGATACTGCACAGTACAAGACAAGGGTATGCTTGCTTGAGTTCACTGGCTGTGAACTCCTGCGTGAAGTCCTGTATGTCGGATGAAAACATTCTGTTGTCCAACATCAGTGTGATGTCATACCGGACTGAGGTTTGCGTGAGCATCCGTTGTCCCATGTCTGGCTTATTGGTGTGCAGACTGATGGTTCCTCGCCATGCAGGCAGATACTCTTCAACTTCGGAAGAATCAGTGATCCTACTACGTTAGCCAGGACCCCAAAGGGACCTGTTGCCCAGGTTGCACGACTAGGACGTGTTAGTAGGTCTTGGCCAGTATAAAATCTGGCCCTGGTGCCTTGGAAACACCTGTGCGTCCCAGTCAAGGGTATGACAGTAAAAGGTTTACACCCTGTTATACAACATACTGCACAGAACAAGATAAGGGTTTGACAGTAAAAGGATACAGTGTTATACAAGATACTGCACAGAACAAGATAAGGGTTTGACAGTAAAAGGATACACAGTTATACAAGATACTGCATAGAACAAGATAAGGGTTTGACAGTAAAGGGATACAGAGTTATACAAGATACTGCACAGAACAAGATAAGGGTTTGACAGTAAAAGGATACAGTTATACAAGATACTGCACAGAACAAGATAAGGGTTTGACAGTAAAGGGATACAGAGTTATACAAGATACTGCACAGAACAAGATAAGGGTTTGACAGTAAAAGGATACAGTTATACAAGATACTGCACAGAACAAGATAAGGGTTTGACAGTAAAAGGATACACAGTTATACAAGATACTGAACAGAACAAGATAAGGGTTTGACAGTAAAGGGATACAGAGTTATACAAGATACTGCACAGAACAAGATAAGGGTTTGACAGTAAAAGGATACAGTTATACAAGATACTGCACAGAACAAGATAAGGGTTTGACAGTAAAGGGATACAGAGTTATACAAGATACTGCACAGAACAAGATAAGGGTTTGACAGTAAAAGGATACAGTTATACAAGATACTGCACAGAACAAGATAAGGGTTTGACAGTAAAAGGATACACAGTTATACAAGATACTGAACAGAACAAGATAAGGGTTTGACAGTGAAAGGATATACACATTGTTATACAGGAAAACACTACACAAAAGACAAGAGTTTCTTCTTCTTCTGAGCTCATCCGGAATTTTTTTGGGGGGACGTGATTGCATTGTGCCTGTTTACAGCAGAGCTGCGTTCTTGCGCCGTTAGGCCAACACATCCGACTTCAGCTGGCATTTGTTGACCGGGTTAACCTTCCCGTGGAGACAAGGGTTTGACAGTAAAAGGAAATAGTTATACAAGAAGATATTGCTCAGAACTAGGCAAAGGTTTGACAACAAAAGGATATACACTGTTATACAGGAAAATACTGCTCAGAACAAGACAAGGGTTTGACAGTAAAAGGATACACCCGCTGTTATACAAGAAGATACTGGACAGTACAAGAAAAGTTGTAGAACTATATGTTAGTCCAGTAAAGCAGGATGATACAGTGGACAATACCACTATTGATATTATTATCATTTTCATCCTTCATCCCTTTGTTAATTTCAGCTGCAGTTTTTTCAATCTTAATGCGTAAAAGAAAAATCCCTTAAAGCATTCTGAAACAATCACCATCAGCCAAAACAATGAGAAAATCTTAAAGCATTCTGAAACGATCACCATCAGCCAAAACAATGAGAAAATTAAGTTTCAAGGCACAGTGCCATCTTAAAATGAAAAGCCCATCATCATCACAAGTAAAATGTTGTTTGTTGCTATCATGAAGGAACTAAGTCACAACCAGTTTGCAAATAGAGAACAACTTCATTAAACAGGGTTCACACAACAACAATCTTTGAAATGTTAGTTACAGTGGGTGAAAACTCACCAGATAGTGGTCAGGTGAATCCTCAGAGACATCAACCTCGAAAACTGCATCAGAGGAAGCTTGTCCCTTGCTGACTGTGAAGTCCTCTTCCCTGGGCACATCCCATTGGGTGGCATGATCCCATATATTCAACACCACTGGACCAACCATGGGGGTTCCTCGTGGCACTGGAAACTGAACTGCTGGGAAGGCCTTCATTGGGCTCATGTTCATTCCACTGGCAAAACATCTGATAGGCAAATGGCAAAGAATACACATCAATGTCAGACCAATGAAGAAACATCTACGGTTACAGATTCACAAAATAAAAATATGTATCTATTCAACCAGTAACGTTGAAAATAAATCTGTTTCATTCACTTGATATGAACTCGAGTGAAGTCCATTCATGTGCTACTACAACTATGAGTGGTTGCTACTACCAGGGAGTGCACTAGACATTCTTGCATGTGGATTACCCACACCAAGATTGTGGAATTTAATTATAAATGAAAGGGATGGCTGCCTACCCATCATAAACTGACATCTACATCAATGACAGCAATATTATCAGCTTCAACTGTTCAATCTAAATGAGACGCAACATTCTAACTGCAACAAACCACCAACCTAAACAACGACATGCAACATTCCAACTACAACAAACCACCAACCTAAACAAGGACACACAACATTCTAACTGCAACAATCCATCAGCCTAAACAAGAATATGCAACATTCTAACTGCAACAAACCACAAGCCTAAACAAGGACAAGCAACATTCTAATTGCAAAAACAAAACCACCAGCCTAAACAAAGACAACATTTTAGCTACAAAAAAAAAACCACAAACGCTGCCATGCAATACTCACTTGCCCAGACTGGAGAAAAAGAATTCAAGGTTGTCTTCATGGAAGCGCTTCATCAGTCCAACAAAGAGAGCATCTGCACCCAGTGATCTCTTCAAAATGGCCTGCAGCAGGCAGTGAGGAGCAATCTCAATGGCGATGGCGTTGCTGGGAACCTTCTGAAGACCCTCCTGGAACAGCACTGCACTGACCAAATTGTTCACATGGTAATCAGCTGAGGAGTACTGAGCCAGTTCCTCGCCCCACCTGGCCTCTGGGACAGATGTGCTGATCCACTTGGGGGAGCGTTTCTTGGGAGTGATTACCTGTTAAACATGACACAAACATGTTCTTTAGTCAAGCTCAAGCAGGGACTAACCACATGTGCACATAAACATGACACAAACATGTTCTTTAGTCAAGCTCAAGCAGGGACTAACCACATGTGCACACATTTCTTCCTCTGGAACTCACAAGGCAAAAAGAAATGGAAACCTAACGTGGAGAAGAGAATTGGAGATGAATATGGGGAGTACATGGAGGGGATGTAGGAAATCACAAACGATGGGAGAGGCTGGAGTAGTCTGAGGTCCTATGCTTCATTTGGTAATATAAGGTAGAAGAAGAAAGATGTATTGTTGGTTTAAACAGGTTTAAAAACAAATAAACGAGGTAAATTGAGTTAAAAGAAAATAGCTTTGACATAAGTATAAAGAAAATGTACCATGATTATAAAAGAAATATGGTACTAAGCCAAATTTTAAAATAACATAGGCCAGCAGTTGATGTTACCTATAACATGTAATAACTCAAACAGCAACAGGTGTGAAGCAGACATATCAGGGACAAAATAACATTCAATACAATGAAACAAATTCTCACATCCAAACAGCCCAGACAGCTAAGTTACAAATTAAAAGTGTGAGGTGTTACATTTACTCTTCATCCTCACAACTGCATGGTGCAGGCCCTGGTAGGTGGACAGACTGGCTGGCTCTGCATCGCTTGTGCATGATAATGCAGATGTCATGAATGACCTTTGGGATCACAATAGCGTGGAGAAAGATAAATCATGGCCTGGAGAGACTGGTGCTGCAGGGAGTGACCAGAGGACCTAGCCACACTCAGTACTCCGAGGAAAGGCCAGATGGACACAGTCTGCAACTGGTATCATTAGTATGGGACTCTTCACTGGTTAGGTGGGTACAGGGTGAATATTGGAATATCCCGAGTGCTGTGATGTCAGTTCTTGACTAAACTCACTACTGCATGGTGCACAAATAAACGAATACACAAAGCGATGGCACAACTTAGGCCTTGGAAACATGGTTACACAAATAGCAAGGGTACCATGTCAGAAGAAGATGAAGTACTACATACAATGGGATTAAAGAAAACATGAATGGTCCGAGAATTAAGGCAGATTAGTCACATAAAGAGATGCAACTTCTTGGTAAGGAATGCAATATGGCATAATCTGTTCACCTATGAGGAAAATTAATTATATATATATAGTGCTAACTAATCAGCACTTGGTGGGTGAGTGATCAATAATTTCACCTCCCAGTAAATTTCCTGCTGCCCATTTTGCGCTGGGTTAACCTGGGAGATGAGGTTGGTGAATAAATCATCTCAAAGGGGATTTGAAAAATCCCAACTGAGCCAGCAAGCAAGTGCACTAGCCACTATGCAACAGAGGCCCCGAGTTAAGAAATAGAGGGGAAAAGTGAAGTGCAAATGTGCATGGGGACATCACGGTTGAGCAGATGTCAAAACAAAAACTAAGTTCTAATCAGAGATAAAATTTGAAGATAAAAAATACCAACCTTGGTGAGAGCAGCCCTCAGCTGTGGAGCAATGTCGTTCATGTAGTAGGAGTGGTAGGCTACATTGGAGGATTTCACATCCCTGGCAAATATGCCCTTGGCCTTAAGCTCTTCCACAAACTTAGTGGTTGGTTCAAAAGGTCCTGAAATGGTGACGGTGTCCACGGAGTTGTGGCAGGCAGGGACGACCCCTGGTGGGCACAACTTCTTGCATTCTTCCCATGACAGACCTATTAAAACAATGTATGATGCTTGAGATTTTTTTTTTTTTGTAATCTACCTATATCTTTAAACAAATTTGAATACCCACTCTTCTGCAATCAGTTCTCAATTTGGAATTCCTTATGAAGATGGCAGTCCAATATGTCATGCAACAAGTAGGAGTAGCATTTTGCTACTTATATTTTTGGTGACAAAACAAGTCACAACCAAATAGGTCTAATATATAGTCATGGATGCCTATCTATCCAGCAGTAGGGATTTTTTTAAAGTCAATTGGAAAGAGAAGGAGTGTTGAAGTGCTACACTGAATCTATACTGTTGTATGGATGTGAAACATGGACAATAAACAGACAAGCTGAAAAACACCTGATGACAGTTGAGATGTGGTTACTGAGGAAAATACAAAGAATACCACGGACAGACAGGAAAACCAATGAGCAAACTCCTACAAGAAACAAATGAACATTGTAAACTGATTAGAGAAATTAGTCACATTTTTTTTTAGCATGATATGCAGAAATAAACAAGAAAACTTAATGACAATTAGCAAGATCAAAGGGAAAAGAACAAGAGGAAGTCAGATAAATATTTAGATGGCGTGGCTATATGGTATAAGTGAAACAAGAACACTGAGCTGATCCACAACTGGTGATCATGTGAGATGGTGAAACATGACCGCCCACGCTTATCGGCATGACACGAGTTGCAATGAAGCAGGCAATTCAGAAATAGCATGTGATAGCTACATTTCTGCACATCAGACGAGGCACAGCATGCACATCACAGAATCCATGATGTGCTCCAGATGCCAGTTTAAACATGTTACAGAATATTGGTCATCTCTAGTATACGCTGTAATTGGATGACCATCTTTGCACTCCTAGTACTTTATGTGGTACATCTGCATTGTGATCTGCAGGAATCTCTAGCAGCAACCATACCAACCTCACACTTCTATTGTAAATATAAGGTTTTCATTTGAAGCTACTTCATAAAAACAAAGGAAAAAAATGTAAGCATAACCACAAAACAAAACAAAAATTGAACTCAAAATCAATAACTCTCACCAGTCATCTGTCATTTACTGCCTATAGTACCTTGCGATGTACGACAGGGGGGTCTTAAGCCTGAGGAATTAAGGCCGCCTGGCTTGTGCAGTTGCCGCGAACTGTGCAGGTTAGAGTTTTCTTTATGCAATGGACAGAAAAAACTACACCTTACCGAGAATTCGAACCCGGGTCTCCCGAATGAGAGCCCGGCATTCTAGCCACTCGGTCAGCCACTCCCCACTAATGTTACAAATATACCTCTCTTTTATTCTATTCTTAGCTGTCTAGTCTTCTATTAACCCAGGATTTTCTTAATTTTGATTCTGAATTAACAGTTTACATGTTGCATTGTGAGCCAATAGATACAATTAAATGGTTGAATGTTGATGCTACAGATGGTAGTTTTTCTGACCTGGACATTTCTTCATTGACAACTATTCTAAAAGTGGCACTTTTTCACATCTAGACATTTCTTCATTTACAACAACTATTCTAACAGAGCAACAAATGCACTCACCAACAGCAGCCATTTTTCCAGCGGGAAGCTTAGCCTCAGATATACATCTGCCTCTCCAGTAGGCAGCCAGAACAGTCTCTTCAGCTGTCAGAGAGCCATCAGCGTAGGCACAGCCCAACTCTCCTACTGAATGACCAACAATGCCATCAGGCTTGATGTCCATGGAAGTCAGCAGATCCACAAGGGCAACCTGTCAACAGACAAGACAATCTCAGTCGTCTCAAGACTACACATGCCTTCAAAAAGAAGAAGGGAGAGAAGTAGTTGGGGTGCTTTTGTCAGTTTGTTTCAGACAGATTTTGAATGATTTTGGAATCATTCAGTGTTAAGACCAGGTGGACATTCAGAACATTCAGACATTCCAAACATTTTAGGCCATGTCAAACATTCAGACATTCCAAACATTTTAGGTCATGTCAACCATTCCAAACATTCAGATAGCAATTAAACATTCAGACATTCCAAACATTTTAGGCCATGTTAGACATTCAGACATTCAAAACACATTTTGATGCCAGTCAAACATTCAGACATTCCAAACATTTTAGGCCATGTCAAATATTCAGACATTCCAAACATTTTTAGGTCATGTCAAACATTCCAAACATTTTTAGGTCATGTCAAACATCCTGACGCTAGTCAAACATTCGGACATTCAAAACACATTTTAATGCCAGTCAAACATTCAGACATTCCAAACATTTTAGGCCATGTCAAACATTCAGACATTCCAAACATTTTTAGGTTATGTCAAACATCCTGACGCTAGTCAAACATTCGGACATTCAAAACACATTTTGATGCCAGTCAAACATTCAGACATTCCAAATTATTTTTTTAAGCCAGGCCAACGTTCAGACATTCCAAACTTATAATTAAGCCACGCCAATATTCAGCCATACCATGCATACAAATTATTTTTTTACACATACAAATACCTAAAATGGAGAAACAGAGAGACAAGGAGAAAGAGAAAGAGAAGGAGAGTAAGAGAGACAGAGCAAAAGCACAAACTCGTAAGCAGTACAGTTCTAACGAGCAGGACTGACCTGGATGGAGGCAATGCCAATGAAGGATGGGATAGTCTGGTCAAAGGTGCTCTCATCCCCAGTCATGATCAGATCATACAGGTTGATGTCGTATCTGCTCAGGATTTCGGTGGATCGCAGAATAGACTCTCTAAACACCGTCAGCTCCATCAACTGTCTGCCCATGCCGTGCCATTGTGTGCCCATTCCAGCAAACACAAACCACACAGGGCGGTAGTCCGGGCTGCATTTCTGAAGGTGGAAAATGTACAAGCAAATCAATATTTAAAAAATTATTTGCATTTAAGAAAAAAATTGTACCGGCAAACTAATACCATAATAAAGTCAGAATCAACTTTTGCATTTCTGAACTAAAACATTTTGTAACTGCAAACTTTTTTTTTTTTTTTGCAGCTCGCTCACTCGCTTTGAACTCAAGCAGTCCATACACACTACGTCTAGAAGTGCTGGACCGAATATTTGCGTGTGGATTAGCTTTCCCTATTAACAGTGTCCATCGTCATCAGGCAAACCCACCCCGATTTAAGAGGTACTTGTAATTTACGTCCCCAAGTCAAGGACAATATGTAAAGATGGAAGACACATATAAATCTACCACCACACCTAAATTGAACACAGTTCATATCCTTCCACTTGACCTGACACAGCTTCAATGGTACAGTGCTTTTGTGATTGAAAAATAACTCGTGTTGCCTTTGCATGCTGATACAAAAATAATAGTTAAAAGAGTAAAGCCTGGCATAGTCGGGTGACCAATATTCCATCTACCTATAATGAAGCCATGTGTGGTCCAATATTGAGATGGGAGACATGCATAAATCTACCACCTCACCCAAATTGAACAAAGTTCATATTTTCCCACTTGACGACTGCCGCAGCTACAAATACTGTACAGTGCTTTTGGGAAGCATAACGGCAAACTAATAAAAAGCTCTGAATTACAACTCTAGACACACAGATATTCTATATAGGAGTATCAGCTCATACACTAATCAGCTAACACAAACTAACTTTACTCTGCATTCAACTCCATTACACTATCCTGCTAACAGTTCATTGAATGATCTACCAGTCAGCTAAAGTGAAAGATATACCAGTCAGCTAAAGTAAAAGATATACCAGTCAGCTAAAGTGAAAGATATACCAGTCAGCTAAAGTGAATGATCAACCAATCAACTAAAGTAAATGATCAACCAGTCAGCTAAAGTGAATGATCAACCAGTCAGCTACAGTAAATGATCAACCAGTCAGCTAAAGTGAATGATCTACCAGTCAGCTAAAGTGAATGATCTACCAGTCAGCTAAAGTGAATGATCTATCAGTCAGCTAAAGTGAATGATCTACCAGTCAGCTAAAGTAAATGATCTATCAGTCAGCTAAAGTGAATGATCTACCAATCAGCTAAAGTAAATGATCTACCAGTCAGCTAAGCAACTACAAATCAAACAAGCATAAGCAAATCCGTAATTTAAACAGTGACACTAACCTGCACCTCCTCCACCTCCGAGGGAGCATTGAGGACGGTGTATCCTCTGTACGGGACCACGTTGGTGGGTAAATTTGCAGATTCCTGCAACAGAGCATGGAACTCCACACTCTTGGCATTCTTTCTGGCTTCGGCTAGGATCTTCTTGACACCTTCCTCTGTACGAGCGCTGCAGGTGAACAGTCTCAGCTTCTCACTTGCCACGTGGGGCTCTGTCAACTCCTTGTCATGAGACCTGAGAATAGCAATGTGGTGTGATCATGTAAACAAGTTTACTCTTCCCATCCAATAACTAAACAAGCTGAACAGAACATAAATGTCTTTGAAAATAAATGTTAAGACATGTTCTAAGAATATCTTGGAAACAGAAAAGAACAAATGCATCCATATGACAAGGTTTGAATACCGAAGAAGGTTGGCTACTAAAGACGATAAAACAAAGAATATTGAAATATTTTGGTTACTTGAAACATTATGAAAGCTTGGATAGAGCAATAATGGAGGGGTATACGCCCAGGAAGAGAGGAAGACCAAAGAGAATAAGATGGGTGTACCAGACATGAGACATCTTAATTATGACCGAGAAGTTTTGCAGAAGGTTGCTATGGGAGCGAAGTTCTGCAAAGGACATACTACTGAATGAATGAATCCAACAGAAGTCACAGAGCATTTTTGAGTAAGCGGAGCTATGGTAGCATTATGGCTTGTTGCTCGCCTGCCCCTATGGTAGTATTGTTGGTGGGTAATGGGACAGGTATAGGATATGAGTGGGTGGGGGGATGTGTGTAGGTGGGTGGGTGTTAGTGGGTTGGGGAATGTATGTGTGCTTGGGGTGTGGGTGGATGGGATGTGTGGTGGGTGAGGTGTGTGTGGGTGGGGAGATGTGTAGGTGTAGGGATGTGGTGGATGGGTGGGGGAACGTATGTGTATGTGTGGTTTATGTGTGTGGTTGGGTGTGGGAGTTGGAGTGAATGGGGGATGAGTGGGTGGGTGGTGGATGTGTCTCATAACATAGTAATATGCATTGTTTATGTTTACAAAATTCATGTGACAATGGTTTTTCCTATGCACTGTTGTTGAAAGAAAGATGAGTGATTGGAAGGCCCGAATGTAAGATGGGCCTGCGTGCCCAATTTGTTACCCTTTGAAAATACACATGTCCTTCCCAGGACGTAGCAGTCAACCCCAGCATTTTCGCTGTTCGTGATTCCTGGGCAAATGTTACGTTCAGTAGTTTGCCATTGCTTTCTGAACGACCGGCTCCTATACCTTTTTCGAAAAAACCAGCACCGCTGTGTTTCGCAAATACCAATGTGTAAAAGCTATACTAATTTCATTGAAGAGCAACAACAGAAAGAACAAAGATGCAGACACTTATCTAAGTTACCAAAGCATGATGCTGTTAACTAATTTTCTTGGATGTTCAGATCTTGTAAAATGTCTCTACATCTTCTCGACCTATGGCATTCTAGGAATGTCAGTGTATACAATATAAACAATAGGTTCAAAACAGCTGATCCACACAGACAGCAAATCTTACCTAAAGATTGTATGGACATTAGCACCACCAAATCCAAATGAGTTCATAGCGACGAGACCTCCATTCCAGGGAGTGCATTCTGTGACCACCTGAAGGCTCCCATCAGTCAAGCCAGGTATTTCTGGATTTGGAGTCTCAAAATGAAGATTTGGGGGTATCACTCTCTCTTCCATGGCTACAATGATCTTGGCAATGGATGAAAGACCTGTGATAAGTACAAAAGAATAATGTAAATTTCTTATAATCAGTCATGTAAATCAGCATCTAAGAAGAACTGCTAATGGAATATAGGGCAGATGTGTGTCAATCATGATCAAAGTCAGGATTTTCCTGGAAGAACAGTCATAGGAAAAAATGGCAGTTATTGTTCCAACAAAATAGCAGATCATCAGGCAAAAGAACTCCCAGAATGGCATCATTCGTCTCTTTTCTGGTACGGCATGACACTCCCTTGTCATCCGGACATTTCCACACTTCAATATCTTATGGAAATTTCAAATTACGAGAAACATTGTGGGTACTACAATGTCTGATCTGTAGCCGATCCTTCAAGCAGATAAATAGGACAACACAACAAAGGAGGGAAAACCTAACAGCTAACTAGCAGCCGAAGGAAGGTCAGGAGCTAAAACAACAGAAAATTAGTTATGCTCCAACAGTAAATTATGCTAAAACTAGCAGTGACATACACATTACAGTAGTATTAAAATACTAGTCTGGCAGAATAAGATACACATTACAGTAGCATTATATTACTAGTCTAGCAGATTGATACACATTACAGTAGTATTATAATGTCCAACAGTGTGATACATAATAATAATAATAGAGAAAGTGCAGAGAATTAAATGTAAACCTATTCTCATGTTTTGTGGATTATTCAAAGGCATTTGACTGTGTACAAAATCAGAAACTTTAGGAAATCATGAGGAATATGGGCTTTCCATCACATGTAGTACAACTCATAAAAATGCTCTATCTAGACCAACAAGCAGCAGTTAGAATAGATGGCGAGACATCAGATTGGTTTGACATCAAGCAAGGAGTCCGTCAGGGCTGCGTGCTGTCACCCTATTTGTTTAACCTGTACGCCGAAAATATAATGAGAAATGTAAGAGATGATATAAACAGGGAGCTATATGATGCCCTAAATATCGGCGGTCATGACATACCAGAGATTCGATATGCTGATGATACAGTATTACTATCCACAACACAGAATGGCAAAGAAAACCTAATAGCCTCAACCCAATTGAATAGTGAAAATCACAACTTATATCTTAACATAGCAAAAACAAAGATAATGCATACAGATAAAACTACAATGGAGAAAGAAATATACATTAATGGGGGAAAATTGGAGGTAGTGGAAAATTTTGAATATCTTGGGTCATTGATTACCAATAACGGTGAAACAATGAAAGAAATTAAACGGCGCCTATCCATCGCTCTTCAAAGACTAAAACAGATGAATAAATTATGGAGTGGGACAGACAGAACTACAAAAATTAGATTTTTAAGAGCAACATACGCCTGTGAGACATGGACACTTACTAAACAAGCTGAACAGCGCATAAACGCCTTTGAATATAAATGTTATAGACGAGTTCTAAGAATATCTTGGGTAAAGAAAAGAACAAATGCATCTATTCTTCAAGAGTTGAATATTGAGGAGGGTTGGCTATTAAAGACGATAAAACAAAGAAAATTGAAGCATTTTAGTCACTTGAAACGTCACAAAGGTTTGGAGAGAACAATAATGGAAGGGTATTTGCCTGGGAAGAGAGGAAGAGGAAGGCCAAAGAGAAGATGGGTGCAGGATGTGGCGGATGATCTCCTGATGGGTGTATCAGACGCGGGACATCTTGCTTGTGATCGAGAGGTTTTCCGGAAGGTTGTTACGGGAGTGAGGTTCTGCAAAGGACATGCTACTGAATGAATGAATGAGTGTGATACATCAACAGGGTTTACATCTATTTCATGGTAAATGCGTTAATTATAAGCACCAACAAGTGCTAATTCTTCTCATTAGATGTCTGAAAATAAAGCTTACCAGATGTAGGTTCGGGGTGTCCCATGTTGGACTTTGTGGAGCCAATAAGCAATGGTCCATTCCTTCCTTTGCAGAACACATCAACAATGCTGTTGGTTTCTTGTGGGTCACCGACTTTGGTTCCAGTACCATGTGCTTCCATGTATGCAATCTAGTTAAGAGACAGACATTACTAAAGTAGCAGAGAGAGACACATTACAGTAGTAATATAATACATCCAGCAGAGTCATAGATACACATTATAGTAGTATTGTAATACTAATATAGCAGAGAGAGACACATTATAGTAGTAATATAATACATCCAGCAGAGTCATAGATACACATTACAGTAGTAATATAATACATCCAGTAGAGTAATAGATACACATTACAGTAGTAATATAATACATCCAGTAGAGTAATAGATACACATTACAGTAGTAATATAATACATCCAGTAGAGTAATAGATACACATTACAGTAGTAATATAATACATCCAGTAGAGTAATAGATACACATTACAGTAGTAATATAATACATCCAGTAGAGTAATAGATACACATTATAGTAGTAATATAATACATCCAGTAGAGTAATAGATACACATTACAGTAGTATTGTAATACTAATATAGCAGAGAGAGACACATTATAGTAGTAATATAATACATCCAGTAGAGTAATAGATACACATTACAGTAGTAATATAATACATCCAGTAGAGTAATAGATACACATTACAGTAGTAATATAATACATCCAGTAGAGTAATAGATACACATTACAGTAGTATTGTAATACTAATATAGCAGAGAGAGACACATTATAGTAGTAATATAATACATCCAGTAGAGTAATAGATACACATTACAGTAGTAATATAATACATCCAGTAGAGTAATAGATACACATTACAGTAGTAATATAATACATCCAGTAGAGTAATAGATACACATTACAGTAGTATTGTAATACTAATATAGCAGAGAGAGACACATTATAGTAGTAATATAATACATCCAGCAGAGTCATAGATACACATTATAGTAGTAATATAATACATCCAGTAGAGTAATAGATACACATTATAGTAGTAATATAATACATCCAGTAGAGTAATAGATACACATTATAGTAGTAATATAATACATCCAGCAGAGTAATAGATACACATTACAGTAGTAATATAATACATCCAGCAGAGTCATAGATACACATTACAGTAGTAATATAATACATCCGGCAGAGTAATAGATACACATTACAGTAGTAATATAATACATCCGGCAGAGTCATAGATACACATTACAGTAGTAATATAATACATCCGGCAGAGTCATAGATACACATTACAGTAGTAATATAATACATCCGGCAGAGTCATAGATACACATTACAGTAGTAATATAATACATCCAGCAGAGTCATAGATACACATTACAGTAGTAATATAATACATCCGGCAGAGTCATAGATACACATTACAGTAGTAATATAATACATCCAGCAGAGTCATAGATACACATTACAGTAGTAATATAATACATCCAGCAGAGTCATAGATACACATTATAGTAGTAATATAATACATCCAGCAGAGTCATAGATACACATTATAGTAGTAATATAATACATCCAGCAGAGTCATAGATACACATTACAGTAGTAATATAATACATCCAGCAGAGTCATAGATACACATTACAGTAGTAATATAATACATCCGGCAGAGTCATAGATACACATTATAGTAGTAATATAATACATCCAGCAGAGTCATAGATACACATTACAGTAGTAATATAATACATACAGCAGAGTCATAGATACACATTACAGTAGTAATATAATACATCCAGCAGAGTCATAGATACACATTATAGTAGTAATATAATACATCCAGCAGAGTCATAGATACACATTACAGTAGTAATATAATACATACAGCAGAGTCATAGATACACATTACAGTAGTAATATAATACATCCAGCAGAGTCATAGATACACATTACAGTAGTAATATAATACATCCGGCAGAGTCATAGATACACATTATAGTAGTAATATAATACATCCAGCAGAGTCATAGATACACATTACAGTAGTATTGTAATACTAATTTAGCAGAGAGATACACATTATAGTAGTAATATAATACATCCAGCAGAGTCATAGATACACATTACAGTAGTATTGTAATACTAATTTAGCAGAGAGAGACACATTATAGTAGTAATATAATACATCCAGCAGAGTCATAGATACACATTACAGTAGTATTGTAATACTAAAGTAGCAGAGAGAGACACATTATAGTAGTAATATAATACATCCGGCAGAGTCATAGATACACATTACAGTAGTAATATAATACATCCGGCAGAGTCATAGATACACATTACAGTAGTAATATAATACATCCGGCAGAGTCATAGATACACATTACAGTAGTAATATAATACATCCGGCAGAGTCATAGATACACATTACAGTACTATCTTCTGCATTCATCCCTAGTTTTTTCAGACGTGATTGTGTTGTGCCTGTTTACAGCAGAGCTGCGATACTTGTGCCTTTAGGCCGACACATCCGACTTCTGTGGGCATTTGTTGACCGGGTTAACATCTGACTCTCACTCAGACGTATTTGCGTTGCGCCTGTTTACAGAGCTGCGTACTTGCACCCTTCGGCCGACAAATCTGGCTTCTGCTGGCATTTGTTGACCAGGTTAACCTTCCCAGGTTTACAATAGTATTACAATACTAGTCTAGCAGAGATATACACATTACAGTAGTATTGTAATACTAATTTAGCAGAGAGATACACATTACAGTGTATTACAATACTATCACAGAGTGAGATATACATTATTGTAGTATTAGAATATAAGTCTAGCAGTGAGTGACATCAACAGGGTTTATGCCTATCTCATGGTAAATGCACTTATAAACTTACATCAACAGGGTTTATGCCTATCTCATGGTAAATGCACTTATAAACTTACATCAACAGGGTTTATGCCTATCTCATGGTAAATGCACTTATAAACTTACATCAACAGGGTTTATGCCTATCTCATGGTAAATGCACTTATAAACTTACATCAACAGGGTTTATGCCTATCTCATGGTAAATGCATTTATAAACTTACATCAACAGGTTTTATGCCTATCTCATGGTAAATACATTTATAAACTTACATCAACAGGTTTTATGCCTATCTCATGGTAAATGCACTTATAAACTTACATCAACAGGGTTTATGCCTCTCATGGTAAATGCACTTACAAACTTACATCAACAGGGTTTATGCCTATCTCATAGTAAATGCACTTATAAACTTACATCAAGAGGGTTTATGCCTATCTCATGGTAAACTTCATTGACCAACTGTTTCTGCAGTTCTCCCGATGGGAATGTAATACCTGAATGGGAAAACAAAATGGAAATAAAAGCATCATAAAATGTGGAATATTGCAAAACTTGCAAAAAGAAAACACTAGCCAAATATAGTTCAGTAGATGTAAACACAGACCCATCACAAACTAATGAGTTAGCACTATATAGTATCTGTAGGAAGTGTTGCAACAAAAATGTATTAAGGGTTTCCTTAATTTTCTCAAGATCTGCATTACCAATTTCAGAGGTGCCAAACAAGAGATTGTGTATATATATATATATATATATATATATGTAGTACACACACACACACACATACATGCCACGTGATTTATTTCCAGATCTACACATAAAAATACAGAGAGGAGAGCTATATGTGCCACACCTGAACCAGCTTCACTAGCAAAAGTTGTTGACTATGGACCTATTCACTTCTCTGCCACACGTCAAGTTTCCAACCTACGTCACTGGTCTCCACTACAATCTATAGCATGCACAACCATTTTTTTTTACAAATTGTGTTTGCTTACTTTGAACCTCTACTACCTCTAGTAGTTGCAGCTACTGAGGAGTGCATTGGACAGAATTTTGCATGTGGATTAGCTTTCTCTATTATCAATATTTCTTTGACTTCTGGGGAACTTGTAATTTACATCCCCACGTCAAGGAAGAGAAGTCAACATCTTAGTCCGGCTCACTGGTGTAGGGGTTACCTCAACATCAGCACACCAGAAATTTAAGAGAGTGCACTTATCCATTCATGTGAAAAAGGGAAATCTTAAAACCAGTCAAGATTTCTGTCTGGATTTTAATAAGACAAAGCAAGGATTATTCTAGTGGCTGAGAATGCTGAAGCAAATTCATTTAAATTTTATCCCAAAGGAATGCATTTATAGTAAACTTTACTCCATGCTCAATGATTATGCTGCCTATGGCATCATTTTCACTGAATGTTTATACAAGGGCACATCACACTTTTTAACTGTCACCAAGACAACTGTGCACGTACCTTGTTCTTTGTAGCCATCGCAGTTTGACTTTGAGTGGACAACTGTGGCATAGATACGTTTGCAGTCAGCAGTTTTCTGAAGGAATATGGCCACGATAGCTTCACTCCTGCAGTAGCCGTCACCTGAAAGAAATAATGTCATAATTGAACATTAATTAAACATACACATGACTTAATAATATATGTATGGACATATTAAGCCCAAAGATGATATAAACGTTTTTAAAATGACGAGATATATAATTATTAAAACACGGGAGACAAACACAAAAGAACTCAGGTGCGCGCGCACATATGCCGAGGAAGGGAGGAGGATAAAAAAGAAAGGAGAGAGAAAAAGGTATGGAGGAATTAAAGCAAGAGAGTACACTAATACATAATTCCAGTATAACAGAATCAGGTATACTTCACAATAATACTACAAGCTGAAGCCACAACTAACATTACACATGAGACAAATGAAAGTATTTTGATTATGAACGAGTCCTGATATCTGAATTCAGCATCCTTTGACACTACCACATGACAGGCAGAACACAACCATATGACAGGCAGAACACAACCATATGACAGGCACACAACAACCATATGACAGGCACACAACACAACCATATGACAGGCGCAACACAACCATATGACAGGCACACAACACAACCATATGACAGGCGCAACACAACCATATGACAGGCACACAACACAACCATATGACAGGCGCAACACAACCATATGACAGGCGCAACATAACCAATGACAGGCGCAACACAACCATATGACAGGCGCAACACAACCATATGACAGGCGCAACATAACCATATGACAGGCACACAACACAACCATATGACAGGCACCCAACAAAGCAAAAACATGTATTACCTTTGACATGCCAGGCACCCAACAAAGCAAAAACATATTACCTTTGACATGACAGGCACCCAACAAAGCAAAAACATACATTACCTTTGACATGACAGGCATCCAACAAAGCAAAATCATGTATTATCTTTGACATGACAGGCATCCAACAAAGCAAACTCATGTATTATCTTTGACATGACAGGCATCCAACAAAGCAAAATCATGTATTATCTTTGACATGACAGGCACCCAAAAAAGCAAAAACGTGTATTACCTTTAACATGACAGGCACCCAACAAAGCAAAAACATGTATTACCTTTGGCATCAAATGTTTTGCACTTGCCATCTGGCGAGGTCATTCCCATCCTGGTGAACTGTAGGGATGTATTAGGTTTCAGACACAAATTAGTGCCACCAACCAAGGCAGAGTCAATGAGACCCATGCGGATGCTCATTAAAGCCTGGTCAAGGCACATCGTACTTGATGAGCAGGCTGTGTCCACTGCATAGCTTGGACCTGCAACATTATACAATGCACTAATAAACTTTCACCATGTGAACATACATACATAGTATATCCCACATTTAATCATATATATCTAATATTTCGGTTAAACCAGATCACAAGTCATAAGTTCAAATATGTGTGTGTACTATCAGCGGCCATAGTATAGCAGATACACCAATGCCATCCATCCATCATGTGCCATGCCGATAAGCATGGGCGGTCATGTTTTGCCATCTCACTCGATCACCAGAGTCGTGGATCAGCTCAGTGTTTCTGTCTCTACCATGCCACATGGCCTAGCCATCCAGGTATTTGCTTCTTGGTCTTCCACTTGGTCTCTGCCCTTCCATCTTGCCAGTGGTCACTCACCAAGTTCTCCAATTCACTTCTCATAACATGCCCCAAATATTTTGACAAAAATCACTGATGAAGCACCTGCAGTAAACAACAAACAAACAAAGACACGTTTATCTGTTTTCAGTTTACAGCACATGCAGTCACTAACATCAGAAAAATTGTCATTTCTCTTTCTGAAATTGGCCAGCTGAGCCTGGAGATCTTACCTTTGAAGTCAAAGAAGTATGAGATTCTGTTTGCAAACATTGCACGACAGCATCCTGGCATAGTGTACCCCACCAGAGTTTCTGCATCCAAAGACCAGGCATCAGAGGCTTCAGATTGACTGACACCAATATAGACACCAGTTCTGGAGCCTCGTACACTTTCTAAGCTTTGACCTGAGAAAATCAACACACAAATGGTCATTTACAGCAATCTGCAACACCTGCATGCAATCACATCATTTCATTACTAGCTACTTTAGCTGTATCTCATTTTTTTGGTGCTCGCTCGCTTTTAACTCAAGCGTAGTCCATACACACTACTTTAAGTAGTGCTGGACTGAATGTTGCGTATAAATTAGCTTTCTCTATTAACAGTGTCCCTCACCATCAGGCAAACCCACTCTGACTTCAGAGGTATTTGTAATTTGCATACCCAAGTCAAGGACGAGAGGTCAACATTTTTGTCCAACTGTCCTGTGTAGGGGTTGAACACCCTTTACCTTGGCATCAGCACTGTATTTCAAATGACAGCTGATGACAGTGATGTAAGAACCTCTGAGAAAAATAGATGCATGCACATAGAGCAAATGGACAAACTAATTCCTGCCCACATGAAACCCACATCTCAGAATTGTCCGAGAAGGGAAAACGGTGAGAAAAGGAACTGGCTAACAAACCTCATATGTTGTGGCCTAAAATGTGGTGGTGCAAAGATGCACATATACACACAATAACATAAGGATATATTTCACATCCACATGTGCAAATACACCCACATTTACACGGGAAGGAGAAACGAAGAGGGAGGGGGACTTGCCACTCCACTTCATATGTTGTGACCTAAAATATGTAAAGGTGTAACATTTCACACCACAACAGCATGACCTTCACTTCTAGAGCTGTCATGGTGCAGTGGTCAATGTGTTTGCCTCTCAGACAGTGATCCAGGCTCAATCCCCAGAAGAATCAGGGTTTATTTTCTCCAACCTGGGTCTGCCCAGCCTCACAAAAAATGAATACCAGACAATTTCCAGAATTTTCTGTGATTAAAAGATGATAAGAAAAGAACTGGTCACCCCACGTCATATAACGTGGCCTAGAATATCTGAAGGCCTGACACTTCACACCCCAACAACAGTATCTACCACAGTACTACCTTCACCTTTACTGGAAGGCTAATGGATATATTCAGTGTGCTATCCTGAGAACCTACAGATGGAGACGTGAAAGAAGATGAATATACATACGATCTTACCGGCATCAATAATTGCTTCATACGCGACCTCCAGCAGAATGCGCAGCTGTGGGTCCATGCAGTTGGCTTGTTTTGGGTGGACACCGAAGAAGCCAGCATCAAAATGACTCAACTCTTTGATTTTTCCACATCTTGGAGGCAGTCCATTCAAACCTTATTGAGTTCAATTAAAATACAGCATGAATAACTCAAATTCACATAATTACATCAGGTGTAACAAATAATATATACTGTCATGGGATTGTGTGATGTGTTACAGTCAGTTGTATGTCCTTTAAAGGACAATGAAATCAACCTCAGAATTTCTAGGCTGTCTGATTTTTTGGGGCAATTTTACATTCAGAAACTTGCCATCGACTTCTGAACAACTTAAGCTCATACCATTGTGAAAATCAACACAAGGCAGTCTGCTTCCAAATCGCAAGTGGCTGATTTTGAACTGGTATGGTGGTATTGTGAAACTGCATTCACTGGGCCTAAACCACAAACGATATATTACAATAGTCAATTTCACTGCTGTTAATGGATTAAGTGATGTGCTACAGCACAGAACTGTCTTGTCAAGTGTTACAGTACAGTATTCATCAACTTAAATTCACAATATTGATTAATTCAAGAATCCAGATCATTATCATAATACCCCAGGCAAATCCACAGATGCTGTGTTGTCCCACAGCAAATGTCACACTTCACATGAATGCATGTGTAACAACTGTGCCATCAATAAAACATGAGATGGGTTGCTGTATAGTTTCCATCAACTTAAACTCACATAACTATAGCATGTGTAATAGCTGTACAGTCATGGGATCATATGATGTGTTACATTACACGTGTTGTATTGCAGTACCGAGTTTTCATCAAATTAAGTTTATAAAAGTTTGAAGAATGATCACCAAGGATGTGAGCTTAAGTGAAGCATGAGACAATGAAAAACAATATAAGCAAATAGAAACATTTCAATTAGTCTTGTTTTAATAAAGGTAACTGGGTTTTGACTCTACTTCTTCAGGTTCCAAGCCTGGAGTAGATGATGATCATGACTGCATGACTCCTGTCTTCTCAACATTTATTTTAATAAAGTTGATCACCGATTTATTGCTTAGATGTTTAAGATTTATACGTAATAATTTTCTCATTTTGTTTGTTGCTTCTCTATTGTAGTATTTCTCCATGTACAGCTAATTTTATTTTATTCCACTCTGTGGTAATGTCCTTCCATTCCATGTCTTTTTCTTATGGTTAGATGAATGATCTAGTAAACCCTGACAGCTGAAAACACCTCAGCGTTTGCTTCCTTGTCTGTCCAGGATATGCCAAAGTTCTGTCCTTGTTCGATGGGAGTGCTACACATCCAATCACCTCAGTGGTGTACGACTTCATCGCGTATTTGGCTATGGTTTACTTCCTCCAGACAGATTCTATCCCAGGTAACAGGCTCTCTACTCGTCTGTAGATTCTGTCCTGACAATTCTGCCAGGACTGGATTAACAATTGCTACACCAACATTCTTTTCAAAACCACATCTTCACTCCCTCCAGCTTTCCCACTATAATTTTTTTAAATTATGTTCATTAGTTTTGAACTCAAGCAAGGTCCATACAAGTGATACTACTTATAGTAGCACTGGATTGATTTTTGCGTGTGGATTAGCTTTCCCTATTATCAGTATCCCTCACTATCTGGCGAATCAACTCCTACTTGTAATTAACATCCCCAAGTCAAGGATGAGAAAACATTTTAGTCCAACTGAACAGTGTAGGATCAGCATCAGCACACAGGATGTTTAAGAACAAGCGCTCTTACCCATTCGGCCATGCCGACCTCCTTTCCCACTATTTCAGTAAGCACTTACCAGTGTTCACAACAACTATACACAAGAACACATCACACATAAGCTTTAAGTAAGCAGATTTTTATGTTTTTTTACAATATTAATCAATGTTAAATGCAAGCAAGTTGATAACTAAGGTCAAATGGCAATGTCTACCCATAGCCACAGAAGTGCAGGTGTTGAGTTTCCTTCCATTAAACACCTCACTGGCCTAGATTGTGTGAATCAATACTAATAACGCTGTAATATTAAGGACCACATCGTGCCTCTATTATCTCAAGGAAGAAAAATAAATGAAATATAAAATCTGTAAGAGCTAGAAACTGACATCTACAGAACAATTCACCCACCAACTGTCCATCTCCTGTCATCTGCTGTCACCATATCTTCCTTGTTAAGAAGATGTTCTCGGAACTCTGCAACGCTGTCTGATTCGGGAAGGCGGCCTGAAATACCGCTAATAGCAACTTCTCCATTGTACACAAACTCTGGGAGATGTGGGCCCAGTCTGTTGTGTGGACCATCTCCAAGAGCTCCCCCATTGCATAGGGGCTCATCATGTGGCACTCTGGCAGGCATTTGTGTGGATTTCAAGATAATCTGGACAAAGACAATAGAAAGCATATGACAATATACATAGAGAAATATGAACATGTGGAAATACATGAAATATGAAATCAAGAATCAACATCGTTGCAATCAGCACATTTCCACACATGCGCCGTTCCCTTCTGTAGCCACGAAGACTTTCTATGCTGATAGTAGCAGTGGTAACCTGATTGTCCACTTGCGTTTTCTTCTACTCAATTATCTTCCAGGTCCTCCACTCATCCTTTGCTAAATCAGATGTTTTCAATGATCTTCAAAGAGCCCTGCATCAATAATTATAAATGTGACCAGCCTACTGGAAAATAATAATATAAAGCATAATCATAATCAACTTCGTTAAAATATAAGACCCTCAAAGACAGAGATTTAAAAAAAAAAAATCAGGAGCCAGCACTTTTTTCTCAGGAGCCAGCATAAATTTATGCACAGGTCAGGAAAATTATTGAAAATGGCAAGTCAACATTTCCAGGCACCATGGCTACCGGCACCTTGGATTTTTCTACCTTTGCTCAAAGATATTCATATCTTCCAGAGGAGCAAAAACACAAAATAATAAGGCCAGGATGATTCATATATACCGCTGAGTTTTCATAATGGTTGGTTTCCCTATATTGTAAAAATATGAGAAATTTACATGATAGATGAATCGCTATCAGAGGACATAATAGACATGCTAATGATACCTAAATTATTGCAAATAAGATCTGCAACCGTTAAAGTGTGTTATTGTACACAATGAGCAACAGGGGTTAGAATTAAAGTGTAAGAAAGATCAATTAAAGCCACTTTCAAGAACAAAAATACCACAATGTCACAAACTGCTCCAAATCAGACTCATGAAGAAGATAATCCAACAAACTCATACATAGACTATACAGAAAATTCTCTGCATTTTTATGAAGTTGGTGTGGCTACATGTTATTGCCTTCCATACTAAACTTCCCTCTCCCCTGTGTTACAGAGAAAGAATTTTCTAAGTTATACTTAATTCCTCAGGCTCAAGACCCACACTGCAAGGCACTATAGGCAGTAATGATAGTTTTACGATATATTAGGTGTTCTCAATGTGTGTTTTCTACATTCTCTACAGCCTCAATATCTCTTGATTTGTGACCCTTTGAAATTACATTATGTTCATTCCCCAAGTAAAGAAAAAGCTTTTATTAATATTTTGAAGCATAAAAGTGATTAAGCAAGCTTTCAACATGCCTGGCTGAGATCATGTACCACAAACTGACAAGCAGGCTGTCTGTCTAGATGTTTTATGAACTTTCCATGGAAGAAATCAACATTAAAATTTGAATGCAAAAATTCAGTCTGAGGCTGAAAAAAAGGAGCACACTACAGTGCAAGCAAGTTTGTCAACACCGAACTGGCAATTAGTTGCTGCATGCTGATGGATTTGTTATAAAGGAAATTACAGGGCACTCGTGGACATGTTTGGGGCGATGTAGTGATGGGTCTGTACTAAATTAACTTATACATGTGTGTTCATGACCATTAACATGGGACAGATACAAATGTCAAGCAGACAAAATGTGCCAGATCAAACGTCACTGCACATTGGGCATTCCCATACATGCTCAGCCATCCGACGCAGCAGCCATCCCAAAATATTTCTGCTCACTGTTCCCATAAGGAAAAAATGTTAACACAGACAAAATGTTACTGGTGGACAAACAGCAACGGTACACCAAAAACAAGAAAAAGATGCCAAACTTCAATACTTCCTCAGATGATTATCAATCAATAGCACATGAAGTACATTTTGACAATAAGAATGCTGACAATTCACAAAGAACAGAGGATCAAAATAGAAATGCAACCATCTAAAAGATATTAAAAGATACTTTAGCTTAGCATTCACACATGCTAGGCCACGGCAAAGGTGGGGAAAGCAATTCTCTTCCTGTCACCATCTTTCCTTCCCAATTTCCATGAATACTGAAGATTTGATGGTACCCAATGTACAAGACTGGGTCTACCCCAGACGCTGTCTTATCCCTGTAATTCTCAACCATCTCACACTGAGCCTTCCTATCTTTCACTATCTGTAGATACACGTCCTTCCCATATTATTCATGTCTCTAATTCTCTTCTTTGTGTTTTTAGGCGTTTTGTTTGCCCTGGGGGTTTCAAATAAAAGACCCAGTTATATTATTACCAGGTTTTCTAAATGTGTGCCCTATACAGCACAGGCATCTTTTAACCTATCCGCTGTTATCCTGTCTAGTTATTTCCAAGTTTTTTCTGCATTACTGACTCTGTCACACCATTATAGTTATATTATGCACAGGTACTAATTAAGGAATGTCTTAGTTTTTAGCCATTGTTTTAGTAATTCTGTGTTTTAGTAATTCTCTGTTTTAGTAATTCTGTGTTTTAGTAATTCTCTATGTTTTAGTAATTCTCTATGTTTTAGTAATTCTCTATGTTTTAGTAATTCTCTGTTTTAGTAATTCTTTCTGTTTTAGTAATTCTCTATGTTTTAGTAATTCTCTATGCTTCTGATCCACTCAGCAACATTAGTTAAATAGTCTAAGGTTGATGCTAATTTTAATTTCTATTCATTTTAACAAATTCCATAATGCTATGAAAACTCTTGTATTTGGTATTCTCATTTTAATATCTCTGTTCCGCTTCTATATTGCTACCTATAAGTATATGTATAACTCCACCCTTGAAGTAAAGTTTCCCCAAGGCAGATCAGACTTATCATTTGCTTGATTTATTCTCATTATCTTTGTCTTTCCCCTATGAATGTTTTTAACAAACTGTTGTAACTTTACATCAAATGTGCTTAGTTTTATCTGGCATTTCATTCCATGTATTGGACAGGAGGACAATATCAGCAAAATACAAATCATCAACTCCTCCGTCAGAGCCCAATGAATCTCATTTCTGGTGGTAGCTATCACTGCCACCAAAGGCCTGTTAATAGTCCACAAATCCAATATATGAAGTGGTGAGCTCATGTCCATGCAGCAAAAAAAAAAAATGCAGCACTGCTGTAAACAGGCACAGCACAATCACGTCCAAAAAAACTCTCCGGATGAACGCAGAAGATATGCATAATGTAGAAAGCAGCGTGGTGTGACGAGGGGATCTGGCCGATGCTCGACGCTCAGAGGAAAGGCAAGACGGACATATAATCAGATTGCTACTGGAACTATTAGTGTTGGAACTCTTCGCTGGCTGCTGAGAATGGGGACGGAGCGCTTATGGGAATGTCCCGAATGCTGTTATGTCGGTTCATAAATCAATTAATCAATCAATCAAATGTTGAAAGTACTGAAATGTTATACAGAACCTGTTCTGATGTATGACAGTGAATCATGGAACATAAGCTTAGGAAGAGCTTAGAGGTAATGAAGATGTTTTTTATTCTTAGATGAATTGTGTTGACTACCTTAGACTATCAGAGTACCTAACAAGTGCCTGAAAAATGCTAATGAAAGAACATTACATGCAAATATAATGACAATGTTCTTTGGTCATGTGATAAGAAGAAAGGCAATGGAGAACATCATTGTGAGAGGAAAGCAGAGCCAGGGGAAGACAGAAATTATGCTAGATGGACTGGGACGGTGGCATGGTTGAATATCAATACAATAAACCCAGAAGCACCAATATCCGTGGAGATGCATGAATGTTTGTGCAAGTTGCTAGGACACATGATATGATGAAATGTGGAGAGCTGTACTAATCAGGCAAAAACAAAAATAAAAATGCCGCAATTGTGAATTGAATCTGGACAACTATGTTTAAAAGCAAGTAGACTAGCTACTATGAACAACAGCCCATATATTATCAAAATACATAACAAAACTCAAAAGCAACACGTAAATTTACATAAGCAAGTGGCTAAGCAACTAAAGTTACAAGCTACCTCAATAAATGCCTCTGCTTGAAAGAAAACTACGCTTCCAATTAAAAGTTATATATTATTTGTAGACACAAATCAAATTAATACAGCATATTTTATTTCTTTCACACACAGAAAGAAACATCAGATGTGACAACTGATTTGGCAGCTGAATCCTTTTTAAGATTTGAGTTATATATACACGATGCCCACACTGTGTCCATGCCGTACTACTCTGAGCAACCAAGGTCATTGATGACCCTTCCTATCAGTAGTTGTCAGATCAGCCACTGAGGGGGGCAATGATCTTGAATGTTTTATCTTACTCTGATCCAAAACAGTGCGAATTCAATGAGAAGTGTGGTATACAAGATAAGATGTATCTTCAGTTAACATAACTCTGTTGAGCAAACAACACGATCACGAATTGCTTGCATCAGGATATACCTGTAGTACAAACACAAAAATACATGATAAAATTCGGATTTGTTAGATACTAAAGTATATGATGAAATCAAGATTGTGTAACAAGAATCTATATAAGACAATATTAGAATAATGTACATCAGGAATGCATTACAGCGAATAATTAGTATGTGATACACTGAAAATGGGATCAAGAAAGTATAGGATTTTTGACAGAATCAGAATATCCCTTAACTAAGTGACTATCTTAATATATATCAAAACGAAGATATAAATGACAATAAAACAGGTTTTGAACAAATAAGGATGGTTTTGTACCATCAAGAAACTAGGCACTCCTCCGAATAACGGTCCCAAATTATTTATTGTCAAAAGTATCCCTTCAGGGCCTCATTAGGTAATATAATTTTAAAAAATAAACACCACGAACTAAAATATAAAACTGAGAAAATCTAAATGCATACGTACAATAAATAATTTGGGACCGTTATTTTATTAAGTACAGTTATTGAGTGTTTGGTGGACTGCTAGACCGCTCGGTGGATGCAATAAATATTTCCTGGGCCTGGATGGCCCTCATTGTCATCTAAGTGTATACCTATCAGTTATATGTGGAAATACATCATCATCATCATCAAGTGCTGTGCCGGCTGGCGTAGGCGTTCATGGCTCTCCACAGATCTCGGTCTTTGGTTTTCTGGATCAACTCTGCTGCTGATATTCCTCCATGCCACCGTCTAAATCCATCCAGCATCATTTCTCTTGGTCTACCTCTGCCTCTCTTCCCCTCGATCTTTCCAGTTGTTACGATGTTCTCCAATGCCTCTCTTCTCACCACATGACCGAAGAAAGCTGTTTGTCTCTGTCTTATTGTTGTATATAATGTTCTAGTTTCATTAGCCTGTTTCAGGCAGTCGTTAGTTACTCTGGCAGTCCAAGGAATTCGCAACATTCGTCTCAGGAACCACATCTCTGTTGCTTCTAATTTCTTCTTAATTTGTTCATTTACATTCCAAGATTCACTGCCATACAGCAAAACTGGTTCCACATAGCATTTCAGCACTCTCTTTCTTACATTCAGTGATAGTGACTTATTGCATAAGATACTCTTCATTTTCTGAAATGTGGCTTTTGCCTGCCCTATTCTGCTCCTAATCTCTGTTGTACATCTTCCATCTGATGTTATAAATGCATCAACTTGGTTAAGGATTTTCCCTTCTATTTCTATGTCACATTTTGGTGTCACCATTTTCTTTGATATTACCATTGTTACTGTTTTCTTGATATTCAAGGAGAGTCCTTTCCTTGCACTCTGTTACTACAACGTCTAATAATTGTTGTAGGTCTGTTGAATTATCCGCCAGACCTACAACAATTATTAGACGTTGTAGTAACAGAGAGTGCAAGGAAAGGACAAGGAAATACATACATACAACATATAGATATACACTCCGATGACAGTGAAGGCCCTCTGGGCCCAGGAAACATTTATCGATCGGTCTAGCAGTCCACCAAACACTCAATGACCGTATATATCGTCCCCGAATCAGCATATTGTCCCAGAACGAGCATAATCACACAATGAGGCCCTGTAAGGGTTACTTTTGACAGTAAATAATTTGGGACCGTTATTCGGAGGAGTGCCAGAAACTACATAATATAAGCATATATGACAAAGATGTGACAGTAAGGCATTTGGTAAAATTGATCATTTGTGGAAATGTTGCAGAACAAAGAACTGTAGACGAGATTGTGGAGTTGAAAGCATAACAACACTACAGTGTGATTGAAAAGCTGAAACACAAACAGGTTACACCATCATTAAACAATATTTCAAACTCTGATGAAAATACAAATCAACAATTTGCTAGTGGTGTGAATATGCACTACAGCGAGTAATGTCAATGATGAACTAGGGGCGTCACACAAACAAATTTCAATGAACAAAGAACTTCATTAAATTAGTATGATTAGTACATGTATAATAATTTATTATGCAACCTATGAAATCAGAACTATAACAGCAATCAGGCTTATTTAGTTTCATCTTACTGATACAAAGCAATTATAATTGTATTACTAATTTATGAATTTTATACAAGGGCTGTTAGACATTTTACTTGTCAACTGTCACTTTTGCTTTCAGCTGAATTCTAATTTCAATCTATTTCTGTCATCTCTTATAATTTCAGAAAATTAAGAGGATATAGGCTATATTAGCTATTTTATTTATGCCCTGTTTCAGCTGATGTTCTGTAGAAACGCTGACTGAAAATGCACTGACATAGTAAGGTCATTTTGAGTCATGCGGTTCCAGTTGAAGTAATGAAATGAACTATAGCGAAGAATGGAATTAAATGTTAAATGTAGGTGGTATTTCGTTTCTGCTACACGAAGTCAATGCACTTAAACATTAATTAACAATTCCGTCACCAATATAGTTAGTTCCAGTAGTAAATTATGCCCAAACTAAAGACAAGAAATAATCAATGGCTCGGTTCTACAATGTACTGGAGTACATGTGAACGCTACTCCATGTCATTGTCGTTACCTTTTTTCATAAAAGGAGGAAATACGCAATGAAGCTACCGGCCGGCTTTTATACGACGTTTGTGTCTCAATCGAACAACAAGCGTCACATGCAATTAAAATATAGACCTGGGGATACAATATTATCACCAATAACCGACACAGACACAAGCAAACCTTACAATTCAACACCTGAAAACGTCCAGAACTGTTCTTAAAAAAATGCCCGTCAGACGGTTCTCATGCGATTCGTAAACAGGTTCGTCAGATGTGGGCTCATCAGAAACAACCAATGAAATTGCTTGAAACATCAAGACACAAGCGTGCTTGAATTCGATACGACCGTTTCACAAAATAGTCGACTTCGGGGAGGACGGTTACAGCATAGCAGAAATACACCGGGTTGGGTGGTATATGATCGTGCTAAATAATTAAACTTTCAGTTATTGCCAATATATTCCATACTCAAATTAAACTTATATATCCCAATCTTTATATTAGTTTATGGGAGTCAATATAATACCACACATCGTTTTTGAACGATAGCAGACTAATTGTCCATACACCTCATTCTTGTTTTCAGATGCGCAAACCCGCTTTTCAAGCTGTATTACATTTTGTGGGGTTAACAGGATCTAGTGTTATATCAGGCCAGAATTTGGGGGATAAATTATCACGAAGAGATATGATCTACTTTAGCAGAATTTAAACCACGGTTGTTATGATGAATTATGTTTTATAGCGAAATATTTAAATTCAAGGACTCGCGCATATACTCTTAAATTTCGCAATTTTCTGAGAGGGAAAGGCGATGACGAAGGGAACTGACCATCCCACCTCATATGTCAAAGCCTTGAATATGTCATGGCCCAACATTTCATATCCCAACGGTAGTATCTGACTACTTTTTATTCTGGTACCCTAATTGTGTATACGGGAGGTACTATTTATCATTTTAGCGAATTGCTTCCTTTCATCGCATCTTTATGGGGTTACTATGTTCTCCATTAAAACATTGACTGTTGAAAAAAAACAACAACAATGGTATGTGTTACATCTATGTTTATTTGTATCCATGTACAAACAAGACGCCGGTCTCTCTGGCTGAGGGGTTACAACACTTTCTCCGTAATCCCGTTTGTCTCGTAGCGGGAGCGAGCTGGGGGCGGTTCGTCCCCCGCTGGTGACTTGCGGGATAACTGAGCCGGCCGCTCAGAAAGCAATGGCAAACTACTGAGCGTAATCTTGCCAAGAGATCAACATACAGCTGAAAGATGCTGCTGTTGACAAAAAAAAAAAACACAAGACAATAAAATGGATTGCTGCCAGGGCATTCAAATACAACTGCCTAATGAACAGATAAACAAGACAAGATTTAAAGCATTTAATAGGTTTGAACCAACAATTTATTTGTTAAACCGCTGGATGACTCTTGTTTCATGTTTATGGCATGATCACATTTACAACCCCGTCTTTCATTTTCAAGTCGCACATAACACGTGGACCTACAAAGAACATCAGAATCGCTTAAGGACGACTTCTCGTCAAACTTTGGTCTCGATACCGGCCTGCAGACGCCATCGCCACGTGTGTTCTAGTAGTAGGACTGGGAAGATGGCTGGAGTATTAATGTGCTTCATGGCCATGTGATCGCGTGTTCTCCAACATGGTTCGCATTTAATTGATTTACTCGGGTGTCTGAAATCTTGCGCTACGGTTTTATTTGTGGAGAATAAGGACACGAGTTAATTCTTTTTATTATACATGATAAGACAGCAGATTTTTACATGCCGACTTTAACATTTCAGACACGCCCAGCATGTCGGTGTTTCATCATAGAAAACGCACATGATAGTATTAGTATTAGTTCTAAATATATTTTAGCTTTGCGAAAAGTTTTTTTTTTTTTTTTAATAGGGCATTCTTTCACGAACAATATAAATGTGGCTTACTTCCCGTTTTGTCCCAAAAGTGCCACCAAGAACACATTACATGAGCAGTGGTGTCGGGTGAATCTACACAATGGTGGTTTCGAATAAAACTTTATCACTAATTTTCACTATGCGAATGACATAAAATATGAATATATTGTGAAAGCATTAATACAATAGAACAGTACAATTAAATTTCTAACAGGCACGCAGAAGGCCCTTGATTATGTCAATATACCTCGAGCCACGTTGGGAGGGTGAAAAAAACGGGGTCAACCCCGACCTGAATGGAGTGATCGTGGGTCGAGTATGCGTCATTCGTGACCGGGCGATATGGTTGTAGGTCGGACGATGATCACGTGTTGTGTCGCTAGGGTTGGCATACACGCACGGCGGTCCATTTCACGCCACTTTATCTGGCAAGGACCCCTTCACACGACCTGGGGTGTATAGGTTATATACAAGCAGCACTCAATGGGTGATGTGACCGTCTTTATTTCCCATGACATTTTCTGGTACGCATTTTTAGACGAAGTCCAAGTTGGTGTAACGGCTAGTAAATTATTGTAGCCTAATAATTACATGAGCCGGTCGGAAGATGGTTCGATGTCTTCACTCGCCGCTCGCTAGGAGAGGGAAAGGCTGGGCACCTATACCTCCGTACACTAAGGCCTAGAAAAATGTACTGGTCTTAACACTTGACATACCCACAGAACGTTCCTGCTTACTGACTTCGTTGTTGTTGTTTTGTTTCTTTTATGTTTGGTAGCGCAAGTAAATCTTTACTGTGGATTCGAACTCATGACCACCGAATTGATAGGCAAGTGTGCTAGCCACTGCCCTATTGCGGGATCTACTTCATCACGAGACTGCTTTTATGTGTATGTATGTTTAAATTGGTTGGGGGGGGGGGATCCTTGGAAGCCTTGCAGATGTGGTTTTATAGGAGAATGCTGAAAATTAATTGGACAGCCAAAATGAGCAATCAGGACGTTTTAAGGGAAGCTGAGTCAGCAAAGACAACTTATCACAAACATCAGAAAGAGGCAGTCATCGTTTGTTTGGCCACGTTATGAGATGACAAAAGCTGGAACATGTGACAACCGGAAAGATTTGCGGAAAGAAGATTCTTGACAGTCTTGTGTCATAGCACGGAAGGGAGTCAACACACAAATTGATTCATGCCGTGAGATCGCAATTTGTTGATCGCCCACGCCAGCCGGAACGACACTGAATGATGATAATGTTTAAATTAGGCTACACTTTAAGACACCGGTAACATATAGATGTATGTGTTCATAGCTAACCCATTATAAATTCAAGGAAATGGGTGCGGTTCTTGTCACTAAAGGTGTGCCTTTTTAGTATAGGATCTATTTCCCCGGGAAGGTTAACCCGGTCAACAAATGCCCGCAGAAGTCGGCCTAACGGCGCAAGAACGCAGCTCTGTTGTAAACAGGCACAACGCAATCACGTCCGGAAAAAAAAAAACACTCAGGATAAACGAAGAAGTAGAAGAGAATCTATTTCACTGTACCCGAATACCACCCCTGAAGGGCCAATAAATCTCCTTATATAGGTCGCACAACAAAGTTCTCATCCCAGTCCACTAACACTGTAGCATTGGCTAGGATTCAAATACAGTATGATTATACTAGCATCGCTACTTTTTTTGTTTCTACTTCTATAAACGACAACCAATACTTCTGAATTTCAAAACAATGTTTTCCCGTGATGAATTTGAATAACGAAGAACACAAACAATAGATTGCACGATTTATTGCCTGGCATATTTCGCTGCATCTCGTCAGGTACATACTGCAGAAATCACACAACGTAAAGTGAATTAACTAGATAAATCCTTCAAACTGAAATATACACATGTTCGCACAGTAATGTCGATTGTCTACCACGGTAATTTTAAACTGACTAACATGTCTTTCTGCTTGCACAAAACTTCTGAATTTGTTTTTACCAGAATCACACGTTTTCAGTTGTCTTTCTGTTGGTTGGATTTATAATTTGAAATTTGACAGCGGCGTGTTCGGCCTGCTTTGGTTTTCAGTTTCCAACTGCGGATGGATTTTTAATATAAATATGCAGGCGTTCTCCCATTCTGTACAGCGACATATAAAAATCACTTTCAGTTGCAGGAACCTGCTGTAGTATCAGTTAAATGACGTGTTAGGACCATCATATTTTGTAGGCCTGAGAGCACGAAGGAATAGGCTGCCAGTCTTTCCTTCATGTAGTAAACGTAGAGAGCTGACATCGAGCTCTTATCCTACCGCGCAAATGTTATTGTCAGCGTAACGTCATAACTGTTACACCAACCCGCCCGCACAGAGCAGTATAATAATATGTCCCGAAGTCCGTCTCCTACTGTGGGTCAGTGATGTCATAGCGCCATCACATTTTGTAGGCCTGAAAGCACGTAGGAATAGGTGGCCAGTCTTTGCCATGGCAAACTACTGAACGTAAACTTGCCAAGAGATCACACACAGCCAAAGAATGCTGGGGTTGACTGCAATGTCTTGTAAAGGATATCCAACTAAATTTTTTTAGATTTTTTTAAAGTTTTTAAATTTCCCCTCACTTTTGCAGTCGACGAGCCCAGCGTCGGATCCACGTCCGATCATGCTCATGGCATTACTAGCAGAGTTCGCTATCCACTTCTCTCACGTGCCCGTCACAGAGCAATATGCCAGACGTGTATTTATTTGTGGCTCGGTACATCTGCTTTTGTTAACCCCTCATTTCTCAGCTCGATGTTACTTTAACTCCTTCTTCCTCATATTAGTAAATACATGACTCGTGTACAATGACTCTTGTACACGCCTTAAGTCACATCGGGCATATGGTGCTAGATCCACATGTGTAAAGACCATTGGCCACTCGGTGGCTGATGTGGTCGATATCTCGCCTGCCGCCTTTACCTCCCAAGGCATTTCCTGGCTCCAATTTTAGGCTGGATCGACCTGGAAGCCCAGGTCTGTTGAAAAATTTCTAATCCACCAGGATGCGGATCGAACCCCTGACCACTGGGTCGACAGGAGAGCTACCACTGCATCCCTTCCACACATTGCTCTTCTATTAACTGCCCCTTCCACACATTGCTCCTCTGTTAACTTCCCTTTCCACACATTGCTCTTCTGTTAACTTCCCCTTCCATACATTGCTCTTCTGTTAACTTCCCCTTCCACACATTGCTCCTCTGTTAACTTCCCTTTCCACACATTGCTCTTCTGTTAACTTCCCCTTCCACACATTGCTCCTCTGTTAACTTCCCTTTCCACACATTGCTCTTCTGTTAACTTCCCCTTCCACACATTGCTCTTCTGTTAACTTCCCCTTCCACACATTGCTCTTCTGTTAACTTCCCCTTCCACACATTGCTCCTCTGTTAACTTCCCTTTCCACACATTGCTCTTCTGTTAACTTCCCCTTCCACACATTAATCTTCTGTTAACTTCCCCTTCTATACATTGCTCTTTGTTAAGTTGTCCTTCCACACATTGCTCTTCTGTTAACTTTATCTTCCACACACTGCTCTTCTGTTAACTTCCCATTCCACACATTGCTCTTCTGTTAACTTGCCCTTCCACACATTGCTCGTCTGTTAACTTGCCCTTCCACACATTGCTCTTCTGTTAACTTCCCCTTCCACACTCTGCTTTTCTGTTAACTTCCTCTTCCACACATTGCTCTTCTGTTAACTTCACCTTCCACACATTGCTCTTCTGTTAACTTCCCCTTCTACACATTGCTCTTCTGTTAACTTGCCCTTCCATACATTGCTCTTCTGTTAACTTCCCCTTCCACACATTGCTTTTCTGTTAACTTCCCATTCCACACATTATTCTTCTGTTAACTTTCTCTTCCACACATTGCTCTTCTGTTAACTTCCCCTTCCACACTCTGCTCTTCTGTTAACTTCCCTTTTCACACATTGCTCTTCTGTTAACTTCCCCTTCCACACATTGCTCTTCTATTAACTTCCCCTTCCATACATTGCTCTTCTGTTAACTTCCCCTTCCACACATTGCTTTTCTGTTAATTTCCCTTTCCACACATTATTCTTCTGTTAACTTTCTCTTCCACACATTGCACTTCTGTTAACTTCGCCTTCCACACATTCCTCTTCTGTTAACTCCACTTCCACACATTCCTCTTCTGTTAACTTCCCTTTCCACTTGGATTTTCCGACTCGCAGACCCAGTTTTTGCAGATGTTATTACCATGCTACGATGTTGCTGCCTTGCCATAATGTTCTTACCTTGCCTTGGTGTTCCTACCATGTCATGATATTCCTCCCATGCCATGATGTTTCTACCATACCTTGATGTTCCCCCATGTCATGATGTCAAGATGCCCAACATCTGTCCACCTGCGACAGTATCTGCTATTGGACAGCCTTGACCTTTCATCTACTCTTTTATAAACAATCACGTTAGTTGCATGTCCTTTCAGGACGTTGTAATCAACCCCATCATTTATTGATTGTTTGTGATATACAAAGCAATGTGAATTCAGCAGTCTGCCGACGCCTCATACCATCAAAACTGACGCGAAGCGGTCAGCTTACAAATCGCCTACGGCTGATTTCCAACCATGGCCTCTCTATGACGGGGAATTGGGAAACGCTATTTCACTATCTCCTAAACCACAGCCCCGCTTACTATAAATAATAGCATAACACTAAACATTCCCTATGTCCCAGCATTGACATGATCCCCCATTTGACGCAAATTCCGACAATGACAAACAACCAAGGCACACATTTGTTCTGGGTTTAGAGATACACATCTTTATTGACACAATTTCTTGTTGGGCATAATAAGTTTTGATTCTAGCCTGACATGTAACCCTGGGTTGTATCGTAGAGTGTTTATATCTGAAAACAGTGTTAACTGCACTGGGTTGAGTTCATTGTGTTTATTTTGTTGTACGTGTTTGTTTATTTGCTAGGATTGACAATGTTGTCATGCGATCTCTTCAAACATGACGCCTTGATCCGCTCTGACGATCCTTTTTGGCGGTGTTTAGCCGGTGTGGGGTTGCATTGTGTTTGATAATAAGGCGAGCTTCTGTCGTCAGCTGGCGGGAACGTATTCGAACATTAGATTGTGAGACTGGTTCAAGATGCAATGAATAAAAGGGCGTGAAGAAGTAGCAGCAGAATAGGAGGAGGAAGAAGAAGAAACATGGGAGAATGAGAAAGACGAAGAAGAGGAGGAGAAGCAGAAGAAACACGGGAGAAGGAGAAAGACGAAGAAGAAGAGGGGGAGAAAGAAGAAGAAACATGGGAGAAGAAGGAGAAAGAAGAAGAGGAGATAAAAGTGAGAAGAAGAAAGAAAGACGAAGAAGAAGAAAAGACAAATACGAGGAGTTCTGGTGTGCCTAGTGGGTTCACTAGTTTTATTACAGAATACGCCATCTGACATTTACCTAGTGCCTTCTACAAGTGTCAGTCGATTCCACCCAGACTTGCTTCTCCTATACCTGGAAGGACATTGGGGCCCTTCCCCCAACTAAAAGTCCGGTGTCTTTTTTTACATTGCATACATGGGAGGCCATGGAGCATTGAGTCTCAAAATATTGTTCCTGAATGCTTTTAGCTTATTAAAATTTAGTTGCATGTCTTTCACAGGACGTAGCAGTCAACCCCAGCGTGTTGGCTGTTCGTGATTCCTGAGCAAATTTTACGTTCAGTAATTTGCCATTGCTTTCTGAACGACCGGTAACTATACCTTTTTCGAAAAAAAACCAGCACCGCTGTGTTTTGAACCCGGGTATACGGGATTACGAATCGCGTCAGTAACAACTTCGCCAGCTTATTGTCTAATGTTTACAACCGGCTCTGTGGCGAAGGGGTTACGGGTGGAGTTCGTAATCCAGCATACCGCGTTCGAAACACAGCTTCGGGCGATTTGGCAGCAGACTGCCTTGCGTTGGTTTTTATAAAATGGTATGAGTTCCGGTCGTTCAGAAAGCAAAGGTAAACTACTGAACGCAGGAATCACAAACAGCCCAATAATGCTGGTGGTTGACTGCGACGTCCTGTAAAGGATATGCAACTAACTAATATTTACGGGAACCCACTTTCTACCGGGAAAACTAACACCTTGGCCTATCCGCCACTGGAGTGGGGGTGGGAGGAATGATAAATATGTCTACGATTTGCCTCTATTACTTCTCATTCCAGTGTACACTGTGTTTATGTTGTCTTTTATTTTCATATAATCTTCTCACTATTATGTTATTATTTTTGTATGATACCTTCGCGTGACTTATCAAGGTCTGTACTTGGTACATATTTTTTTCCCTCATTTTTTTTTTTTCTGGTAATGGAATAAATATTTGTGTCATCCACTCTTTCGGCCCGATTCCCGGTTCACGAATCTTAGGCATGCTTTCTTATTGACTCAGTTCGTATGTTTAGAAAGATCGAAAATGAGCTGGACTCAAGACAATCGGTGGCGTCTTCGGTTTCATTCTCCAAGGAGGTGGAGTCTGGTAACATGCAGCTTAATTTTTGTGCCAGGCTAAGCTGGGGTTAGAGGAAATGAACAAGCTTGCGAACCCGGTTACTGTGGAAAGCAGGCAAGCAATGGATCGAGCTGATATAGTGTATGCGCCCCCCCCCCCCTCAGAAGGAAAAAAAAGGGGGGGGGGGAGTTTTAACAGAATCAAATGATGATTGTGAATGCGCAACTTTGACCAGACTACAAAAACAGCAAAACAAAATCGGTGAAGCAAGAAAAGAAAGCTATACAGGGAGGCCAAAGAAGAATAGTCAGCCAACACTGAATTGGTATCGGCGACCGCTACACGTTGAGAGGGATACTGAGGAGGAGTCTGCGCACTTGTGGACTGCAAGATTCAAAGTGCAATAAGGGTAATAAGACGACCTCTGGTACCTTGCCGTACGGACAGACGATAGTTTATTACATTGTGCTTCAAAACAGGCATAATAACTACAACTAATGGCGGCAGTCAAGACCAGGGATGGAGTTATACCTCTCCGTAGCAGAAAGCCTGGGCTCAATCGAAGAGACCACGTTTTGCCCATGCAGGGTGATCCCTCTTTCGACCTGTGTAGTTTACTCCAGAGGAAAGGTAACACCAATACATCTGGAACAAACAAGCTGCCAGATCAGCAAAGAAATGCTCTAACTGTCCGCCTATCGGAGCTTCCATCCTAGACCAGTTGCCGACCAAGGCTTAGGAACTGCCATAAAATTTAGTCCTTAAGTTGCATTTCCTCGAACTAGGGTAAGGCTTGTACGCTCTACATTGCACTCCCCCACCCGAAGCCGTTGGCACTATATAGGGTGTCGGGTCTAGTGAGCGCCGCCCAACAATCGGCGCTAACAGAAAGTAGGTAGTACCGTCTACTGTCACACAGTAACTCGGTAACTCGGTCATATCTGACTAAGACCTGACACCTTGACGGCTAATTAATTATCCATACGCCCAAGACATCTCAAGTCGTATAAAAGTACTTCAATTATTTATTTTTATTTCACTATAACTAACTACTGAACGTAAACCTGCTTTGAAAATCCAACTGGGGTTGACCGCACCGTCCTGCAAAGGCCATGCAACATTTTTATACCATTCACCATTTTTATACCATTCACAATGTACATGATAAAAATAAAAACAAGCCCGAGTGCAAGAGATAGCTATGAGTCTGCAATGTGTTATGACTTTCACACTTTGTAGGCCTGTGTACGAAAGATTAGGTGATCAGTCTTTCCCTCCCGTAGCGGGCGGAGATCCCTGGTTTCGAACCATCGTCCCGCCGCTCTTGTGCCATTATCAACGCAACAGGCTGTATGATGGGAAAACGTATCAATGCGGTTATGTATCAGTAATAATATATGTTTTCGTCAATTTAAGTGGATCACAGGTGAAGCATGGCGGTAAATATTAGCATGTTAGCTGGCTGTACACCAGCAACGACTATAAATGCAAATGACTTTGTGACGAGTAAGCACAATTCATACAGGGTAATGACGCAGGAATCGACCAAGCAGTAAGTCAAGTAGCTGTGATATTTCGTAATATTCAAACAGTACCTGGGCTCTTCAAACATACAATTGTTAATATTCAAGGCCGTAAAGTGAATTCATGTAAATATACCACTATTGTTATGCTCGTGATCATCATCGCCACCATGAAGTGCATTTCCGACTGGCATGGGCTATTATGCCTCTCAACATCTCACGATCTCCAACCGCGCTCCGAAGGTTGTGGGTTCGATTGCAGGTTGCGTCGTTCGGTGCAGTTTCCCGCGAGAATCATGTAGGTCGTCGCTGGAGCTACGGAGTTTGTGCATTGTGCCACCCACCGGAAAGAGACCGAGCCATATGGGATCAAACCCGTTGCAATTAAGTCGATCCTCTTGCCTTTTAACCCCTTTTGAATCTGGAAAGAGAGGAAGAGGAAGGCCAAAGAGAAGATGGGTGCAGGATGTGTGTATCGGAAGCGGGACATCTTGCTTATGATGGAGAGGTTTTGCGGAAGGTTGTTATGGGAGCGATGTTCTGCACATGACATGCTACTGAATGAATGAATGAAACCCTTTTCGCGTGATGACATGTGTCCAAACACATCTCTCATTTGATGTTATCTTCTCCTTCTGTCCTGTATCCTTTCTTGGAGCTTATGTCCTTAACTAAGTCACAACAAGCTGTCCTCTTTTTTTACTTCTCCTGTAGTTCTGTCCATATCCTCTCAGTATTATTGATCTCTGTCGGTGATTCTCTTCTCCGTGTGTTTTTAGATGTCTCTTATTTCTTTGCCGGTCTCCGTGGCGATTCGTAATCCCGCATACCCGTGCTCGAAACACAGCTGCGGGCGATTTGGCAGCAGATCGCCTTGCATTGGGTTTTTTAAACGAAATGGTAGGGGTCGTTCAGAAAGCAATGGCAAACTACTGAACGTAAACTTGCCAAGAGATCACAACAACAAAACATTCTGCTGTTAACTGCAACACCCTGTAGAGAATATGCAAATAACTAACTATATTTCTTTACCCTTATGTGTTATTAAAAAAAAAAAAAAGTATCTGGGTGAGGGGAGATCACCTGGGTGTAAGATAGTTGAAAATAAACTTCGAAACTTAAATGTAGCTGAAAATATACTTCGAAACTTAAAGATAGCTGACAAACGTGTGGGAAAAGAACACAAGGAAGAAGACGAGATAGACACCCAAATCATTGACCAAATTAGCGTGATCAAAATAAGAACACAGACTTGATTTTTTCCAATGCTTTAAACCACCCGCCACCATTAGTCGTTTAGTCATTGGATCAACATCACGGCACACGGGTGAAACCGTGCTCCGTTTTCCTCCTAACTCAAACCTGAGTCTGGAGAAACTCAGCTCAATGCACGAACTCCGTTGCATCAGGCGAGGATCCTGAAATACTTTGGGTAGATTTTTAACTCGAAATTTTGCCCGGGCAGCGCCGTTAGGCTACTCTTTTTCGATTTCCAACTGCCAAGGGATTTTTTACGTGTGCATCAATACACACGGGCGTCCGATCTCACTACCCAGAGACCAGGGGAAATTTTATTACTGGAAGTCCAGGTGGATTTATTAAATAAATCCCGGTCCTCACCGCTGCCTGAACCCGGGACCTCCAGCACTCGAGGCGGATACCATACCTCGAGACCACTCAGCCCCTATTCGACCCGCCACCAGTCTTCCGTAATCGCTTAGGCTTCTAACTGTTGCATGACCTCTTCTCTTCTTGTGCCTTTTCGAGGTCAGCATGGCGAGTGGATATAAGCGCTCGCTCTTAAATTGCCTGTGTACCTACACTGGTCAGTTGGACAAAACTGTGGACTTCTCGTCCTTGACTTCGGGATGTAAATTAAAAGTACGCCAGAAGCCGGAGTGGCGAGGGACACTGGTAACAGGGAAAGATAATCCACCAACAAAAATCAACCCAATGCACTAGAAGTAGCAGCACGTGTATGGACTACGCTTGAGTTCAAAGCCAATGACCCCCCCCCCCTCCCTCCCTTCACACACACACACACACACACACACACACACACACACACACGAGAACGAAGTTATGTAAACCATGAGAATCAGTTTATGTTTACTTATCAACATATGGAGATCTGAACCTATATCTGCTTCTCTAAAAATTGCTCTTTTTTGCGTTTGCTCTCTTTGAACTCAAGCGTAGTCCATCACGTGCTACTTCTGTTAGTGCACTGGACTGATTTTTGCGTGTGAATTAGCTTTCCCTATTACCAATGCCCTTCGCCATCAGACTCCGTCTTCTGAAGTACTTGTAATTTACATCCCCAAGTCAATGACGAGGAGTCAACAGTTGAGCCCGAATGACCGGTTTAGGGATTGAACCAGCGACCTCGGCATCCATCAGCACACTGGAATTTTAGAAGGAACGTTCTTGTCCATTCGGACTCCTCTACAAATTTCTACGCCATTTAGAAATTATCTAAATTTCTTGTTCCTTAACCAACTTATGCGAAGACACCCTATGGACAATTTGCTTTTTCTGTCTTATATATGTACATATATCATTAGAAAGTGTTCTCCGATGAAAGATGGGCAAGTTTTTATTGCATAATGTTAGGATAATAAGACTGTACAGACTATGAGTGAAGTAATAAGCTTTGTTGCATAATGTGAGTATATGATTATACCACTTTCCATAGAAGTAATAATGCAGTAAACGTAAGCGTCCGTGTGTTACCAGGGCTTCCTCGAGGGAAGCAAAGAATAGTAACAGTCTGGCTTATCATGCATGTCAGAAGAGGATAAAAAGGAAGGTTGGCGTGTTGTTAGATACCCCATCTCGTAGGAAACGTTAGCTGAATAATCCTACCGACCATGACAACGTCTCGAGATAGGAAATAAAATCAGCTCAGTCGTCCTGTGTGGAAGGAGGCCCTCATGGAAGAGGTCATATATTGGGAGGACGTGGAGGGATCTGTAGGGGGTTGCAACTGATAGGACGTCTTGGTGTGAGATGGTTGAGGGACAACAGGTAGAAGAAGGAGGAGGGGAGAAGGAGGAGGAGAAGCAGAATGACGAGGATAAGAAGGAGGAGACGGTTGAGAAGGAAGAAGAACGATGAGGATAAGCTAGAGCAAGAAGAAAAAGAAGATGATGATGATGATGAAGATGTAGGAGGGGTTGCAGAATGACAAGGAAGAGAAAGGGGAGACGGAGAAGAAAGAAGAAGGAGATGATGATGATGACGACGACGACGAAGAACAAGAACAAGAAGAATTAATATAAAGTTGGCGACCTCGAAATAATAACAAAACGGTGAGAAAACACTTTTATGACCTTCATGTCTTATCCATGTTTATTTCTGTTAAAGCTTGATGACTTTATCAGTCGTTATCCCGAGTTGGGTATTTTCCCCCTGTAATGAACATTTGAAGTCAGCTATCACGTGATTAGAGAACGAGAAGGAACTCTCAGTGTGAAACATTTGTCAAGGTTATGTCGTGATATGGCACTCCATTGCTGTCATAATTGTGGGATGGTGTGTGCTCATTATCGCTAGCAACGGGAGGAGTACGTTCGCATTGCCAACTCAGTGGTTGCAAGTTTGAATCCGCAACGGAGCAGTTATTTGTTTTATTGATATGATCTCCCAGGTCGACCAGGCCTAAAATTGGTACCACAAAATGTTTTGAAAGTAAAGGCGGCCGACGAGACACTGACCACATCACACAGCGAGTATCGATAGTTCTTCTTTTTGGCTGTATCCTCCACTGGGCCATAGGCCTTCAATCAAATCACCACTAGCCGTTCTGTCCCCAGCTATCCCAAGATCCTATGTCCATAATCTCCCCGTTTTATTCATTTCTGTCTCTACTGTTCTTCTCCGTGTGTTTTTAGGTTTTCCTCTATTTCTTTTACAATCCCACAATGCTAATTGTACATTATTTAATATCCTCGACTACCCGTGCTGTCTTTCTAAATTCATACACAGTTCTAACATTCCAGGTGTCAATTCTGGAAATTTCCCAAGGTGAAAGGACGGTGATCTGCAATCTGGACTCCTTATGGCTTTCTTGGCAAACGACATACAAACTTCCAGAATACCCTCCTTTGCTCTTTGTTGGATTGTTAATTCTAGTTTATTTTCTTTATCTTTAAACTATGTTGGATTTTGTAGCTAAGATGTTTCTACGGAATGGGAAAGGCATCCCCAGCCCCAACCTTCCTTTGTCGTCTCATACGTCATGTATGGCAGTTTACTCCTGTTACTGTTTTTTACTTCTTTTAAAGGTCCCGGTAACACACAGGCGGAAACCTTACATATTCGACTTTTACGACACGTACGGTAGGTTACAGTATTACTAATTTTTGCTCCACTTAGGGAGTGCCGATTGGTCTATAAAAACATGGATTTAGCACCATATGCCAAATGCACCTTAAGTCATGTACAGGGTGTGTTTTTAATGACTGTGAGGTGTTTGAAAATATTGCCGGTCCAAGTTTTGTATTTACGTATTATGTTGCATGAACTTTATAGAGGGTGAATACAAAACTTGGACCGGCAATATTTTCAAACACCGCACAGTCATTAAAAATGCACACTATACAAGGGTCCTTTACTTTCTTATGATGAAAAGTTGCTAGAGGTGCGACGTGAGCCTGCTTCTTCTTCTTCTTTCGTTCGCTTGAAATATGTCTATATCTGCAATGTCGTCTCTTGCATGAATTGAACTGTTTTTTTTTTCAGTTCACACAGTGGTCCATAGAGTTTTATCTTCCACTGTCGTCTCTCTAGGCCAGAAGGTTTGCCTAGATATTTTATATTTTGGGCAGTCTTGGAGTATGTGCTCTGCTGTCTGCGACGCCAATCCACACGTGCACATGGCTGTTTCACCAATCTTGAATTTTGTATACATGTGGTTGCGTAATCTATTGTGTCCTGTTCTGAGGCGCAGAATAATAACTTGTTCTGGTCTGTCCATAACGTGGTA
Organism: Cepaea nemoralis; assembly: GCA_014155875.1. NCBI lineage: Eukaryota > Metazoa > Mollusca > Gastropoda > Stylommatophora > Helicidae > Cepaea > Cepaea nemoralis. The sequence continues at coordinate 28,874 of JACEFZ010001965.1, read as the reverse complement.
GTCATCTTGAGCAGGTTTTGGTGGCTTTCTGACTGATTTGATCATTCTTTTCTTTTGGTGGTATGTAACGGGCACATCAGGCTGTTCTTCTTTGGCTCCTTCCTTAGCCAATTGATCAGCTCTGTCGTTTCCGGGTACTCCACAGTGGGATGGTATCCACTGTATGGTGACTTTATGCTGACTGCTAAGTTCAGAAAGTAGTGTCCTTAGTACTGGCAATTTCCCAGAGAGGAGCGCCTCGAGTACTGATTTTGCATCTGTTAGTAGCACCACAGGTTGTGTACCATTGCTGTTATTTAGTAATTTCTCTGTTGCTATCTTGATTGCCTCAATTTCGGCATCATAGTTATGGCAGTACTTTCCTGTCGGTACTCTGGCTGTGTCCCTAGTATTATTTGGATATTCTATGTACACTCCCGCTCCTCCATTTCGAACAGCATTTTGTGCTGACCCATCTGTGTAGACTCGGATCCAGAGGTCCTGTGGGTATTCTTCATCAAGGAAGCTGAGAGTGGCTGTTCTGCGCTGCACACTGTTCTGTTCTTCCTTGTCAAATATTCCTCTCACTTTTGTCTGGATTTGTAACGATAGTCTATGCTCATCTTCCCATGGAGTTCGCTCTGGAATAGTTGTTAGGGGGATACCAACTGTGGGCAGATCAGTGGTTTCTCTGCAGAGTCGTTTGGCCTGGTGGATAAAACTACTTCTTTTCAACCGCCCCATAGCTAGGTTTTCAAATCTGTTCTTCATTGGGTGGCCTGGCAAGCTGAGGAACTTTTCTGCTTGTATTAGCGTTTTCGTATCTCTGCGCTCACTCAGTGCCTGTGTCCTCCCCATCTTCTCCATTTCCACTATAGGGGTTGATCTCATCCCTCCTGTGGTGACTCTAAGTGCTTGATTTTGCACCTTGTCCAGCTCTTGTAGTGTGGTTTTTGATGCTGAACACCACGCAGTTGACCCATATTCCAGGTGTGGTCGTATGCTCTGTTGGTAAACTTTGCTAAGTATTTTCGTACTGGCTCCCCATGTGGTTCCACTTAGCTTTCTCAGAATGGCTATTTTCCTTCTGGCTTTAGCTACTGATTTGTTGATGTGCTTTCTCCATGTCAGCCTGCCATCAAATGTTACTCCAAGGTATGTTGGTTCTTTATCATCTCTTAGGGGTTTTCCATTTATCTGGATGATCCCTGCCTTTTGTTTTGGAGAGAGGGTAAATAGGGTGGTGCTGCACTTGTCAGTGTTTATGCTGACACACCATCTATTTGCCCATGCAGCAAATGTATCTACAGCTCTTTGTAGCAATCTGGTGGCCACTGATGCATGTTCATTTGTGCTCCATAGAACCAGGTCATCGGCGTACATTGCCGCTTTAATTCCATGCGGTAGGTGAGCAACAAGATCATTGATGAAGATTAGAAAAAGTGTGGGGGACAAGACTCCGCCCTGGGGGACACCGTGACGCAGTAGTACTTTCTTGCTCTTGAGTCCGTCTATCTGTACTCTGGCTCTTCTGTTGTGCAAGTATGCTTTCACCCATTTGTACATTCTTCCATTGACTTTGCAGTTTCTCAGTTTCTTCATCAGACCTTCTTTCCAGACTTTGTCGAAGGCTTTCTTCAGATCTATCCATGCCGCAAGCACCAGCTTCTTCTCTTGGAATGCATCCTCAATTTCTTGAGAGAGGTAGGTTGTCTGATCTTCTGTAGAGTAGCACTGCCTAAAGCCAGCCTGCTGTAGCACAAGGATGTTTTTACTTTCAATGTACCACTGCAGTCTGTGATTGATGATGCGCTCCAGTGTTTTGCAGAGACAGCTGGTGAGGCTAATTGGTCTGTAGCTAGAGGCAATGGAACCATCTTTCCCTGATTTTAGGAGGGGTATCATGATTGCTTCTCTCCAGGCTTGTGGAACACTGCCTAAGGTCCAGCTGTTATTGAAGATCTGCAACAGCTTTGTTTTGGCCTCTGTTCCTAGGTTCCTGATCATGTCATTGGAGATACCATCAGCTCCTGGTGACTTTCTCATTTTCAGTTTTGATATGGCTAGCTCCAGTTCGCTGATTGTGATGGGTGCCTCCAGAACCTCATGTACTATTTCCTTCTGTCCTGTATGTTGTCGTTTCTCTCGAATCTCTTGTTTCTCTGGACTAATTTTGATATTGTTATCTTGTGCGAATGAGTCCGCAAAATGGTCAGCTGCTTGCTTTCTTGTTAAGATTTTTCCATCTTTATGTAGCGCAATTTTTTAGTTTCTCCCTGTGCCCTCGTCATTAAGCTGTTTTATTATCTTCCACAATTTCCTTGTGTCTCTTTCAAAATTCAGAGACTCCGTTTTCTCCTGCCAGCTTTTCCGTCTAGCCTGCAGCTTGGCCCTTTGAAATTTGGCTTTTGCATGCTGGAATTTATTGTGGTGCTCTTGGCTGGGTGTGGCCTCTGCTTGCTTTCTACACACTTCCACATCATCATGCAACTGTTCCAGTTCACTACTCCAGTAGGGTTTATATTGTTTACGGGCTCCTCTTGGTACTGTTTCTCGCACTGCCTGTAGTATGCATTTCCCAAACTCTCCAACTACTTTATTTATGTCTTTCTCAGTGTTCGGGTTTCTAACCAGTATGCTGGTGCGATGCTTGTACATCGCCCAGTCTGCTTTCTTGTAGTTCCACCTCGAGAGGGTGCTGCTTTCACTTACAAGCTCATTTTCTACGGTTAGAAAGACTGGCCGATGGTCACTGCCACCAAGTTGTTTCCCAACAATTCGTGTAATTTAAATATTGAGCACAACCCACTACTGGCAACGCTGATCGCATTCCGGTATGAACCTAAGGCCCATCCACGTCAATATGGAAGCACTATACTCGAGTTTCGCCCTCGTTTGAGCTCGTCAGTAGTGCATATCCCTGACCGGATCCGGAAACAGTCCCGGATCACGCGTGTAATGTTCCACTCCAGGTCTGGTGAATGAAAAGCCAGGTCAGGTGTAGTTGTAGAGTGCCATGATCTCGAGTAGAAAGTATGTGGGTCGGACGGCTTGTTAATCAAGATGAATCTATTCTCATTCTGCCAGTCTTCCAGTCTCTCTCCTCTCTGGTCCATGTGATCATAGCCTCAGCTCTGCGAGTGGCTGTTGAAATCGCCACACACAATCATTTTTTTCTTTTAGTGGTAGTGTGTCCAGTGCCTGTGGGCGGTCACTTGGACAGTAGTAATTGATCAGATGTAGGTCTGTATTACCTGTCTTAAGTTTAAGTGTCTGATACTCAGCCCCTTCCATGTAGACTTCGATTTGGGAAGCCATGATGTTATTTTTTACAAGGGTCAGTATCCCACCTTTTCGCCTGTCCTTTCGGTCAGATCGGTAACACTGGTAGCCTCTGATTTTGAAGGCTATATTTTCATTGACGTGAGTTTCTTGCAAGCAACATATGCTTACTTTTTCTTGGTCCAAGATTTTTCCTAATTCTATTTTTTTGTTGCTGACTCCCTCCGCATTCCAGTGCATTATTTTAAGTCTTCGTTTAGTATGGCCAGTCGTCCTATTCTCATGTCCCCTGGCTCCACAGGACATCTGAGAAGGACCTCCAGTAGTTGGGGTTGGACCCTTTCGAGACATAGGGCCCGGCACTGCACCTGCCTGGGGGTCCAAAGCAGGGCGAGCACCATAACAATTAGCAGTAGTCGACATATTCCATTTTGCGTGATTGCGTGGCATCCTGATTTCTGTGGTGCGCCTCTTGGCTGGTTGCCTCCGTCTTCAGCACCTTTCTTTGCTAGAGCAGACTGTGGTCTCACTCGAGTGTAGATGTGTACGCGCGCACACACCTGTCTGCGCATGCATGTACGTGCATACACATCTAGAGCATACTGGTTATTTTCCGGCGCCAGAGACTCGCCGTCGCCCCTTCTCCTGTTAGTTTAAACGGGTCCGCCACGTGAAGGCCAGGAGTTGGACTTTTGCTGCATAGGTTATGTATTCACGAGCCATTGAGGTATTTAAGCAATGTTGGGCGCTCACCCCAACACCGCGCCTCGGCTACATACAGCAACATTTGGAACCCGTGAGCCTGCTATTCGAGCAGACCTTGTTTCAACTCATGGTGTGCTATTTGTGGTGGGTTTGTTTTTTTTACATAAGAAAAACAGGTCGGTGTGCATAACGCAGATCATTATTATGAAAGTGATGTTTGACATCGGAAGTGATTTTTGACAATGAAAGTGATTTTTGACAACAGAAGTGATTTTTGATAAAGGAAGTGATTTTTGACAATGAACGTGATTTTTGACAATCAAATTGATTTTTAACAATGAACTTCATATTTTTTTTTTTTTGGGGGGGGGGGGGGGGGCACTCGCTCGCTTTGAACCCAAAAGTAATCCACACACACTACTTCTAGTAGTGCTGGATTGAATTTTACGTGTGGATTAGCTTTCCCTATTAACAATGTCCCTGGCCATCAGGTGATACTCACTCCGACTTCAGAGGTACTTGTAACGTACGTCCCAAAGTTAAGGACAATAGGTCAACATTTTAGTCCAACTGTCCGGTGTAGGGGTTGAACCCCTTACCTCGGCATCAGCACACCGGATGTTTAAGAATACGCGTTCTTATCCATTCGGCCATGCTGACCTACAATGAACGCGATTATTGACAATGAAAGTGATTCTTGACAAAGAAAATGACTGTTTACAATATACTGAACACAAACAATATATTGCACGATTTATTGCCTGGCATAATTCGCTGCATCTTGTCAGATGCATACGGCAGAAATAATTCCACATATATTAAAGCAAAGTAAAGACCGCTCGCTCTTAAACTTCTTATGCGCTGATGGCTGGATAGAGAGTTCATTGTCTACATAGGTCAGTTGGACTTAACTGATTACGTGCCATGGGATGATTAACCACCTTGAGCGACTTCCCGCATCTACCATGGGCTGACATATTTCCGAAATGTTGCCATTGCACTATAATATTAGATGTCTACTATCATATTAACATCTTGTAAGTCATAACTGTGACACATCAATACTTCCCATTTTCTGTCATACATTTATATATGGTCAAAAACTACTTTTTGTTTGGGACTGGATCTGTTAAATGTTGACTTCTCATTCAGAAAGCAAAGGCAAACTACTGAAAATTCACTTCCCTAGTAAATCAACTTGGAGCTGGAGTTTGGTAACCACGTCCTGCAAACAAGATCCAACATTTCTTTCTGTCTCAACTCGAGCCTTGCATTCACTCAATATTCCGGTGAAGATACTTTGACGCCAGTGAATCCGCATCCTTGTCTAGAATGAGAGACTTGGGAGTAAGAATCGGCACGGCCAGACACTCGAGGCAAATCAGGAGAATGAGGGATCTCGTCAACAAACATATAACAGGCACTATTACCTGCTGACACTGATGCATTTTATTTATTTATTTTTTTTTTTTTTTTGGGGGGGGGGGGGATCTTATCACCTATGAACATGTACATTTTTTCATTGATTGATTGATTGATTGATTGATTCATTCATTCATTCATTCATTCATTCATTCATTCATTCATTCAGTAGCATGTTTGTTAGTTAGTTAGTTAGTTAGTCGACAGATCATCCTCACTGCACATCGAACCATTCAGTCCATAAGTGCTCGGATCCCCTCCTCAGCAAATCCTGCAGCATGTAGCGGCTAACGACACCAGTTCTGTGTTGGTTTATCAATCTTCTTTGGCTTCTTGCCTAGTGTTCTTGTTTGGCCACCCCTCTTTTAATTTGCTGTTCTCGCAGTCTGACCATTGTTGTAGATTAACAGTCATCACTTGGTTCTCGCAAAAGTCTTACTTACGTAGAGTATTCAAAATGTCAACCTGGTACATGGGGCGTCCGCCCTCCACAGTAGCGTTACCTGCGAGCTTGTCAGCCCGCTCATTTCCTTGTACTCCCGCATGTCCTGGCACGAAGATGAAACTAATCTTTGCCAGCCGAGACCGCTCTAGAGACAGCAACCATTCTCTTCGGATTCCCCCCCCCCCCCCCCCCCCCCCCCCACAATCTCTATCCTCTGAAGCATGTTCATTGAGTCGCTAAGGAAACATGCCCTAGTGAATGTCTGTGTCTCGAGCCATGTTATTGCTTTACTTACTGCCATGACTTCCATAGTCAGGCTACTTGTGGTCAGCACCAGAGTCCTCCTTCACAATTTTCCCTCCAGCCTGAGCCGTAAAGGCCCATGAGCTTCTCACATGTCGGACGACCGACCCATCTGTGTAAATGACAGCATCACCGTCTAGCGAATTCTCGAAAATCAACGCTTGTACTTCCGCCTTCACAGCTGCCGGGTTTTCTTGTCTGCATTTTCTGTCTAGTTGGATGCAAACTGAAAAGGATGTGCAGACATCTGTTGGCACTTGTAAACACTCTTCGCCAAGTCCATAAGTGAACACACCTGTTGAAGAATGGCTTGACCCATCCACGACCGTCCTCTTTTTAACCTGCTGCCCTTCACCTTCATAATTTCACTATGCAGTGGATGTCGTGTGTTTGCGTTAACTCTGAAGTAGCCGCGAGCTCGGCAGACTTGTATTCTGTCTTCAATGGTTGGAAAATCAAGAAGGTAGCGCATCGCCCTGCATACTGTATCTCTTGTACATCCAAGAATAATGCGCATAGCTTCATTCTGTATCCTTTCCATTATTTCTATCTGCTTACGGCTGAGAGTCAGGATTGCCATCGCATACTCAAAAACAGACATGACCAGCCCTTCGTATAGAAGACATAGATGGCGCTGCTCACAGTTTGCTGCCGCCATCACCCGTATCGCAGCCAACCCCCGCTTGGCCTTTGTTATCACCTGGTCTATGTGCTCATTATAAGCAAGGCTTCGTTCAAACCGTATCAGTAGCGTGTCCTTTGCAGAACCTCGTTACCATAACTACCTTCCGGAAAACCTCTCGATCATGGGCAAGATGTCCCTCGTCCGATACACCCATCTGAAGATCACCCGTCACATCCTGCACCCATCATCTCTTTCGCCTTCCTCTTCCACTCTTCTCGGGCATATGTCCCTCCATTATTGTTCTGTCAAGACTTCATGACGTTTCAAGTGACTAAAATATTTAAATTTTCTTTGTTTTATCGTCTTTAGTAGACAACCTTCGTCAATATTCAAATCTTGTCGTATAGATGCATTTGTTCTTTTCTGTATCCAAAATATTCTTAGAACCCGTCTATAACATTTATATACAATGGTATTTATGCGCTGTTCAGCTTGTTTAGTAAGTTTCCAGGTCTCACAGGCGTATGTTGCAATGGCAAAGATGCATGCATGCTCTTAAAACTCTTGCTTGCTAGGGTTTCTTGCCAAGTAAGAGCATTTCCAGAGTACAATAATGTTATAACTAACTAACTAACTAACTAACTAACTAACTAACTAACTAACTAACCAACTAACCAACTAACTAACTAACTAACTATTAGCTAACTAGCTAACTAGCTAACCAGCTAACTAACCAATGAACTAACTAATTAACTAATTAACTAATTAACTAACTAATTAACTAACTAACTAACTAAACTAACTAAACTAACTAAACTAATTAACTAACTAAATGACTAACTAAATAACTAACTCCTTTATAGATGTAGATTATTTCTCCTCTGTGCACTGTTTCCTCACCACCTGCTCGCTATCGGCGTCCCATCTCCTCGCTCCACAGTTTCTGCTATCAAGAAAATAGTTCCCGCCTATCTGTCAGCTAACGGTCGAGATAGTCTGACCTTGGTGCCGTCAGCCCCAATTTAGACACATGCATGGCACGGTCAAGGTTAACGCTACAAACAAAAATTGATTTAGTTCAGTTAATCTATGTTAACGGCAGCCAGTCTAGTCGTGTCTTGTCAGTCTTATTGTGTTAGTTCAACCTGTCTGATTGTGTCTTGTCAGTATTATTCTGTTAGTTCAACCTGTCTTATCGTGTCTTGTCACTCTTGCTGTGTTAGTTCAACCGGTCTGATAGTATCTTGTCAGTCTTATTGTGTTAGTTAAACCTGTCTGATCGTGTCTTGTCACTCTTGCTGTGTTAGTTCAACCGGTCTGATAGTATCTTGTCAGTCTTATTGTGTTAGTTCAACCTGTCTGATTGTATTATCTCACTCTTATTCTGTTAGTTCAACCTGTCAGACTATATTATTTCACTCTTATTCTGTTAGTTCAACCTGTCAGACTATATTATTTCACTCTTATTCTGTTAGTTCAACCTGTCAGACTGTATTATTTCACTCTTATTCTATTAGTTCAACCTGTCAGACTATATTATTTCACTCTTATTCTATTAGTTCAACCTGTCAGACTGTATTATCTCACTCTTATTCTATTAGTTCAACCTGTCAGACTGTATTATCTCACTCTTATTCTGTTAGTTCAACCTGTCAGACTGTATTATTTCACTCTTATTCTGTTAGTTCAACCTGTCAGACTGTATTATCTCACTCTTATTCTGTTAGTTCAACCTGTCAGACTATATTATTTCACTCTTATTCTGTTAGTTCAACCTGTCAGACTATATTATTTCACTCTTATTCTGTTAGTTCAACCTGTCAGACTATATTATTTCACTCTTATTCTGTTAGTTCAACCTGTCTGATTGTATTATCTCACTCTTATTCTATTAGTTCAACCTGTCAGACTATATTATCTCACTCTTATTCTGTTAGTTCAACCTGTCAGACTATATTATTTCACTCTTATTGTGTTAGTTCAACCTGTCTGATTGTATTATCTCACTCTTATTCTGTTAGTTCAACCTGTCAGTCTGTATTATCTCACTCTTATTCTGTTAGTTCAACCTGTCAGTCTGTATTATTTCACTCTTATTCTATTAGTTCAACCTGTCAGTCTATATTATCTCACTCTTATTCTGTTAGTTCAACCTGTCAGACTATATTATCTCACTCTTATTCTGTTAGTTCAACCTGTCTGATTGTATTATCTCACTCTTATTCTATTAGTTCAACCTGTCTGATTGTATTATCTCACTCTTATTCTGTTAGTTCAACCTGTCAGTCTGTATTATTTCACTCTTATTCTATTAGTTCAACCTGTCAGACTATATTATCTCACTCTTATTCTGTTAGTTCAACCTGTCAGACTATATTATTTCACTCTTATTCTGTTAGTTCAACCTGTCTGATTGTATTATCTCACTCTTATTCTATTAGTTCAACCTGTCAGACTATATTATCTCACTCTTATTCTATTAGTTCAACCTGTCAGACTATATTATTTCACTCTTATTCTGTTAGTTCAACCTGTCAGACTATATTATTTCACTCTTATTGTGTTAGTTCAACCTGTCTGATTGTATTATCTCACTCTTATTCTGTTAGTTCAACCTGTCAGACTATATTATTTCACTCTTATTCTGTTAGTTCAACCTGTCAGACTATATTATTTCACTCTTATTCTGTTAGTTCAACCTGTCAGACTATATTATTTCACTCTTATTCTGTTAGTTCAACCTGTCAGACTGTATTATCTCACTCTTATTCTATTAGTTCAACCTGTCAGACTGTATTATCTCACTCTTAATCTGTTAGTTCAACCTGTCAGACTGTATTATCTCACTCTTATTCTGTTAGTTCAACCTGTCAGACTATATTATTTCATTCTTATTCTGTTAGTTCAACCTGTCAGACTGTATTATCTCACTCTTATTCTGTTAGTTCAACCTGTCAGACTGTATTATCTCACTCCAGACTATATTATCTCACTCTTATTCTGTTAGTTCAACCTGTCAGACTGTATTATCTCACTCTTATTCTGTTAGTTCAACCTGTCAGACTGTATTATCTCACTCCAGACTATATTATCTCACTCTTATTCTGTTAGTTCAACCTGTCAGACTGTATTATCTCACTCTTATTCTGTTAGTTCAACCTGTCAGACTATATTATCTCACTCTTATTCTGTTAGTTCAACCTGTCAGACTATATTATCTCACTCTTATTCTGTTAGTTCAACCTGTCAGACTGTATTATCTCACTCTTATTCTGTTAGTTCAACCTGCCAGACTGTATTATCTCACTCTTATTCTGTTAGTTCAACCTGTCAGACTGCATTATCTCACTCTTATTCTGTTGGTTCAACCTGTCAGACTGTATTATCTCACTCTTATTCTGTTAGTTCAACCTGTCAGACTGTATTATCTCACTCTTATTCTGTTAGTTCAACCTGTCAGACTGTATTATCTCACTCTTATTCTGTTAGTTCAACCTGTCAGTCTGTATTATCTCACTCCAAACTATATTATCTCACTCTTATTCTGTTAGTTCAACCTGTCAGACTGTATTATCTCACTCTTATTCTGTTAGTTCAACCTGTCAGACTGTATTATCTCACTCTTATTCTGTTAGTTCAACCTGTCAGACTGCATTATCTCACTCTTATTCTGTTGGTTCAACCTGTCAGACTGTATTATCTCTCTTATTCTGTTAGTTCAACCTGTCAGACTGTATTATCTCACTCTTATTCTGTTAGTTCAACCTGTCAGACTGTATTATCTCACTCTTATTCTGTTAGTTCAACCTGTCAGACTGTATTATCTCACTCTTATTCTGTTAGTTCAACCTGTCAGACTGTATTATCTCACTCTTATTCTGTTAGTTCAACCTGTCAGACTATATTATTTCACTCTTATTCTGTTAGTTCAACCTGTCAGACTGTGTTACCTCACTCTTATTCTGTTAGTTCAACCTGTCAGACTGTATTATCTCACTCTTATTCTGTTAGTTCAACCTGTCAGTCTGTATTATCTCACTCCAGACTATATTATCTCACTCTTATTCTGTTAGTTCAACCTGTCAGACTATATTATCTCACTCTTATTCTGTTAGTTCAACCTGTCAGACTGTATTATCTCACTCTTATTCTGTTAGTTCAACCTGTCAGTCTGTATTATCTCACTCTTATTCTGTTAGTTCAACCAGGCTGATCGCGTCCTTTCAGTCTTGTTCTTTTCGTTCAATCATCCTGATAAGGACCGTTCTTTCATTTTTGTTTGTTTTTGTTGTTAATTCAACCAGTTTGATCGTGTTAGCTCAGTCTTATCGTCTTAGTTCAACCAGTCTGATCGCGTGCGTTCGCTCGGTCTTGTGCTCCAATTCCAATTCCTATTCCAAATTTCAAAAACAAAAATTCCAAATTCGTCCTCGTCTAACCTGCTTCATCAGCTGTGGTTATAATTGAGGATCGTGGTTTTTGTGGGTTTATTCACCCTAATTCTTGTCTTGTGAGTCCTATCTCGGACTGGTTATGTAGCGTTTGTGTCTGTGACGTCAGCAGTGGTCGGCGGCTATCCTTTGTGCTCTTCTGTTGTTATGGTTTTCTTTGTTGGTGTAGGCTCCTGGCTCGTCTGGCTGCAGTCCTTATAAGGACTTTTCGTAATCCCCCTCCAGCTGGGGGATCGGTCCGTGGCTGTCCTTTGTGCATGTTTCATCTTGTTTTCTTTGGTGGTGCAGGCTCCTGGCTTTATTGGTTGCAGTCCTTAAAAGGACTTTTTATTTGGTCTTTTTTTCTCCTTTATTGTGTATTTTCTGTAGGAGCTTATCGACGTTTTCATTTTCCTCCTTGTGCCTGTTTTCACTGTTGCGTTTGCGATACTGCTGCCTAAAGTTTTCTTCCTCCGTGGTCAGCCATGGGACGATTTTACCGTCATCTATATAGTACTCGAAGTCGTTCTCACGGTCGTAGAGTACTACTGGGTATACCATCGGTTTCCCCCGGAGTTTCTTAGGCTTCTTCTTTTCTTTTTCTTCCCAGCGCCTTCTGAATTCATCGCGCTTGAGTTCCTCCTTGTCGACTGGGTATTCTGTGCCTCCTTCAGAGATCCGACGATATAGTAGTTCCCTCTTGGGCGTTGTGGTTGGGCTGCTGGCTTCAGCTTGCGGTTCAGGCTCGGTCTCTTGGTTTTCTTCTTGCTGTTTCTCTGTGAGTTCTTGTGTGGCTTCTGTTAATTTGTTTTGAAAGAGTCCCATTTCAGCTCTATGCAATTCTCTTTCGGTCTTGATCATTTGTAGGATTTCTTCGTTCTCCTTCTTCATCTCAGCCATGCGCTGAATCTCTTGTTTGATGTTGAGCTGGATTTCTTTCATGTCGGCCAGCAGCTTCTCATTATCGCTGGTCGGAGTCGTCGTCAGCAGTGCCTTGACTTGCTTCTTCAACTCGTCTATCTGCTTTTGAAGTTGATCTCTTTCAGCTTGTGCTATACCCGTGGCTGTCTCGTCCCTCTGCATTGCTTCCTTGAATGGTGTCTTTGTGATGATGGCGATCTTTAAGACGTCTCTGTGTCTCTGCAGGTACGGACAGCCCAGGTATCTTGCTCCATGTTTGCCCAGGCAGTTGGCGCTCTTTCATTTGTTGTTGGGTGCTCGGAAGTCCGTGTCCAGCTTGGCCAGCGGACACTCCTTGAAGGCGTGGTGATCGGCGCAGTATCGGCATATTTCCGTCTTACTGCGACACGTAGCTCTACTGTGGCCGGCCTTCTGACATCTGGAACATTGCGTGATTCTTGGTATGAATCTCTCTGGTTGCTGTATTCTCTTTTTGAATGATGCTGTGGTCGGCATCTCGCTGCCCTCCGACGTCACTACTGCCAAGGTTGTAGGTACCTTGGAGTAGGTGAGAAGCCGCTCCGCCTTCCAGAATCGGATGTGATGATTCTCTTCACGTAGCTGCTTCAGGATTTCTTCATCTGTCAGCTCCACAGGAATCCGCTTGACAACCCATCGAACTGTTTTCGAGTCGGTGTTTCCGACTCTGGTGTCTTTCTCCTCCTTCTCTGCTGTCTTGGTTGACTGTGTTGGGCTGTCAATCTTCTCCCTCGTAGTAGCTTCAGTGATGGCTGTAATATCAGGCTCTTTGATGCAGCTAGCAGGTGGGCTCTCGACGTTCTTCTTCTTGGTGTCGGCTCCCACGCTGCACATCTTGGCAACAGCGTGTTTCTTGTTGGATTTTCCACGTGACATTTTCCCGCTGATCAGGCTTCTTGACAGAATAATGCGACTTGACTTGTTAGCGCTCGCAGTGCGAATGAACACGGACCATCTACCTGATCTCATTCGTAGTCGTATTCTGATATTTCAATCAGTCTGATCATATGGGTGTATGTTATTCAGCCGGTCTGATCGTGTTAGCTCAGACTGATTGCATTCGTACAGACTTATTCAGTTATTTCAGTCAATCTGATCTTCACCGTTAAGTTTCATTCCTTTATTGTTGTTTTGTTTGTCCATCAAGAATGATGATGACCATTCATTTCATCCAGTGGGGTTGAAGGTGTGGAGCCGTGGGTTCTAAGATGGCTGATAAGGCCTATTTTGGCTCGAAATGTTCTTTGACAATGTGGGCAAAGAATGCTTGACGTCTCTGGAGGAGGATTTCCTGCAGTGGTTTTTCTGTCCTGCCTTTTCTTCACAGCTCTTGCAGTCCTGGTTGCCTCACATATGACTGCACCTTTGTGCAATGATGCACGCCACGAATTTCGGTCTCTGGCTGCAGCCTCCCAGGTGCCATGATAAATTCCAAAAGCATTCAGTGAAATTTTCAGAGTGTCTTTAAAACGTTTCCTCTGGCCACCTTGGGAGCGTTTACCACAACGCAGTTCGCTGTAGAAAATTCGTTTAGGGAGCCTGTGATCTGGCATGCGAGTCAAGTGACCAGCCCAGCGAATCTGATTCTTCATCAGTAGAGTGTGGATACTGGGCATGGATGCTCTTTCTAGGACTTCAGTGTCTGGAATCTTGTCTTGCCATTTAATCTTCAGGAGCTTCCTTAGGCAGACTGTGTGGAAGTGGTTTAATTTCCTAGCGTGTCGCTGATAAACAGTCCAGGTTTCACAAGCATATAGCAGTGTGGATAATACAACTGCTTTGTAGACTTTTAGCTTTGTTTGCAGGATTATTCCAGTTCTGTCCCATACATTCTTGTACAGTCTGCCAAAGGCTGCACTGGCCTTGGAGATTCTTGCATTCACTTCGTCATCGATTGTGGCAGCTTGTGACACGGTGCTGCCAAGATAGGTGAATTTGTCCACAACACTTAGTCTATGATCATTCACTTTGATATTCGGCACAGTGTGATTATTCCCTGGAGCTGGCTGGTACATAACTACAGTCTTCTCCAAGTTGATATTGAGCCCAAAGTTGGCACAGGCATGTGAGAAAGCTGAAACATTATGTTGCATGTCCGCCTCTGAGTTGGCGTATAGAGCGCAATCATCAGCAAACAGGAGCTCTCTGACGGTGCCGCTGTTAATTTTGGTTTTAGCTTTCAGCCTTTTGAGATTGAGTAACTTTCCATCCATACGGTAGTTGATGTCTATTCCAATGTCGTCGTTCTCGAAGGCATTCATCAACATGGCTGAAAACATGAGGCTGAACAGTGTTGGTGCCAGGACACATCCTTGCTTCACTCCATTGGTGACAGGAAAGGGTTCAGACAGTTCACCATTTTCCTGTACTCTTGCCTGCATGCCGTCATGAAATAGCCGCACTATTTGGACAAACTTTCGTGGACAGCCATATTTTGCCATAATCTTCCACAGTCCTTCTCTGCTGACTGTATCAAAAGCCTTGGTAAGGTCAATGAAAGTGGAGAACATTTCGCAGTTCTGTTCCTGACATTTCTCTTGCAGCTGCCTTGCAGCGAAAATCATGTCAACAGTTCCACGTTCTTTTCTGAAGCCACATTGACTCTCAGGAAGAAGACCTTGATCGAGATGGGCTGTGAGGCGATTGAGAAGAATTCTGGCGAGTATCTTCCCTGCAATTGAAAGCAAGGAGATGCCTCGGTGGTTGTCACAGGATTGGCGGTTTCCTTTACGTTTGTAAAGGTGGACTATTGACGCGTCCTTAAAATCTTGTGGCATGGTCTCGTTCATCCATATGTTTGTGAAGACTTGGTGAAGCTGCTCTGTTAGGACCGGCCCACCTGCCTTGTATATCTCTGCTGGGATGGAGTCAGGACCAGGTGCCTTGCCGCTGGAGAGTTGCTGGATGGCTTTGTTTATTTCCACTATGGTTGGCAGGTCATCAAGTGTCTCATTGGTGGGAACTTGAGGAAGGCAGTTGATGGTTTCATCATCGAAGAAGGAAGTTGCATTTAAGATTTTGCTGAAATGCTCTGCCCAGCGTTGGAGGATTTCTTTCTTATCGGTGACCAATGTTCCCCCGTCTGCACTGAGGAGGGGAACTATGCCTGGTGATGAAGGACCATAGACCGCTTTCAGTGAGTCGTAGAAGTTTTTCATATCATGTCTGTCAGCAAAGCCCTGAATTTCATCAGCTTTGCTGCTCAGCCAGGAGTCCCGCATGTGCCGAAGTTTCTGCTGCACTACTCTCTGAATGTTCTTGAAAGCATCTTTTTTTGATGTTGACTTTGGGTCATTCAAATGTGCCTTGAGGAGAAGATGTTTCTCGGCCAGCAATTGGTTGATGTCTTCGGAATTTTCATCAAACCAGTCTTTATGCTTTCGGGGGGCTGGCCCCAGGATTTCCATAGCAGTGTTGTAAATGGTGTCCTTTAGGGCTCTCCATTCTGTTTCTGTATCCTGTTTAGCTTCAGCATTGGGCTTGAGGCGGTCTTCCAGCATATTTTCAAACGACTGCTGCATTTTCTTGCTGTTTAGGCGGGTGACATTTAGCTTTGTTTGCATTTTCGCCCCTTGAGGACGCCGTGGTGGCCTGATGTGGATGTTCATTTTCGAGACAATGAGACGATGGTCTGTCCAACATTCGGCACCACACATGGATTTTGTCACTCGAACGTCTTGTCTGTCACTCCTCCTGACGATGACATAGTCAATGAGGTGCCAGTGTTTCGAGCGAGGGTGCATCCACGATGTCCTATTTCTCATGGGGAGACGGAAAATTGTGTTCGTAATCAGGAGATCATGTTCGGCACATGTCTGAAGGAGGCGGAGTCCATTGCTGTTACAATTTCCGACTCCATGCTTTCCAATAATGCCACTCCAAGAGGTGGTGTCCGTGCCTACTCTGGCATTGAAATCCCCAAGGAGTATAAGTTTGTCTCCTTTGGGAACAGATGTTAATACATTGTGCAGGTCCTCATAGAACTTGTTCTTGACATCATCTTCGTTGGTCATAGTTGGTGCGTAGACACTCACAATGGTTGCGTGCTTCTTTCCATTCAGCAGAGGCAACTTCATGGTCATGAGCCTGTCGTTTATAGCCTTTGGAAATCCAGCTAATTTGCCGACCAGGGCCGACTTAATGGCAAATCCCACACCGGATTGGCGTCTTTCCTCGCTTTTCCTTCCACTCCAGAAAAATGTGTAGCCGGCACCAATTTCACAGATTTGGCCTTCTTCTGCAAGTCGTGTCTCGCTCAAGGCTGCAATGTCGATGTTGTACCTGCCCAGCTCTCTCCCAATCAGTGCTGTTCGTCTCTCTGGACCCGACGCGCCGTCTCTGTCAAGTAGGGTGCGTACATTCCAAGTTCCAATTGTTAAGGGAATATGGTTTACTCTTTTAGCTTTGCTTGTTTTATCTTTCTTTGTATGTCGACCGCAGTTAGGGTACCCACCAACCGCGGCTAGCTGGTTAGGTAGTGATGAAGCAGACAATGTTTAGGGCACCT
This sequence comes from Cepaea nemoralis, assembly GCA_014155875.1. Taxonomy (NCBI): domain Eukaryota; kingdom Metazoa; phylum Mollusca; class Gastropoda; order Stylommatophora; family Helicidae; genus Cepaea; species Cepaea nemoralis. The sequence goes on along the minus strand of JACEFZ010001965.1, from coordinate 12,237 downwards.
TTTCTAGCCCCTTCCTCATGCTATGGAGGTGAGCAGTGTGTTCCTATAGAGGGCTGCTCAGTCGCTCAGGGGGCTGCCGAATCCCACTGCTGCTCCGGTCAGTAGAAGACGACCATATGGCCTGAGCCGCCTGTGTGCAGGTCTGCGACTACGGCTGCCAGCGTACCCACGCCTGCCGCTTTGCCGCTCGCCCATCGCCACAGGGCTTGAAGGTGATAAGTGACGTTGGATGAAGAATGACTTGCGCGATGACTTGGATTAAAGTGAGGAAGAGTTGCGCAATTCGTCGACCTCACTCTCTCGCCTGAGTCCATCTGAGTCCAGTGGCAAGACAAGTCGAGACGATTGGAGACGAATACAGGTGCAGTGGATGACCAGGGCGCTCTACGTGCCTTGCCGTGCTCATTACGTTCCACAACGCTTTGCAGGTAAACGCCGTCTTGCCCGTTGAATCAGGAATGATTTCTTCCGCGCAGTCTGCCGAATCCTGTCTTCACATGCTGGGTAGGCATACCCTAGTTTACCTCTTGGTTTGACACCAAATCGGATACCCATGCCTGGTTTAGCCAGCCTCTCACAGCTGTTGCCCGGGGGGTGGCCGCTGTCGCATGCTGACAGCTACTAGGAGCCACAGGCACGAGCTGGGTGTCAGACTTGGACCAGTGGGGGATGGGTCCTGAAAGGACATGAGAGCCATCCTTACCAAAGGTGCTACCAATGCCTGACACCCCGTACCCCCCTAATTTCTTTATTACTACCAGTTTGATCGCATTTGCTGTCTTACTGTGTTAGTCCAACCAATCTGATTGTGTTAGTTCAGTCTTATCGTATTCTTTCAAGCATTCTGACTTTCAAACATTCTGATTGTGTCTGCCCTGACTTATTATATTATTTCTAACGTGATTGTGTTGATCCAGTCTCATTCTGTTCTTTGAACCAGTCTGATTGTGTTCGTTTAACCAGTAGTCGTATGTTACATAGTTTAGTCCGTAAATTTTCTTGAAGTTTGTGTAGTGCATCCCGTGCATGATTTTATGACTCAGTTCGTCCCATGAGCGACACGAGAAGAATATTCACAGGCATAATGGGTTAATGGTCAGTCAGTAATGACTAGGGTTGCCAGATACGTGGGCACCAAAAGGAGGACATAATAAGACCCCCCCCCCCCCAAAAAAAAAAGGGGGGGGGGAAATGTGAACAAATTGAATGTTTCATTTGAATCGTTCCCGATTAAACCCACAATCAGTAGAATTTTATTACAATAGCTGCCAATAAGTGTATCTTACTCTTAGTGAATCGACCAAGAAACAATCATGTTAGTAGTAGAGGTTGGTCTCCAGACCCCACTTTTAGCCTCCAGGCTGGATGCTGATAGGGTTTATGAAGGAAATATGGGTAAAATGGCTCCAGCCTGGAGGCTGAAGGAAATATTTTTGGGCGGGTGAAATTTTCGGCGTGTGGGAAATTTTTCGTAGGAACTGGTTTTTTTGACGCTGCCTGGTGGGGTGTAAAAAGTAATTAAGGTAAATGTTTAGTTGGTTCTGGAAAGCGAAGGGGGAAAGTTATTTTGGTTACATTAGTATGTGTAATGATAAACAAGGGTGTGATGGGTCGTTCTAGTCATGGGTATATGGTGGTGTCGTAGACATAATGTGTATGGGTAGTGATGATCAAGGGTGTGATGGGTCGTGGTTATACTCGAAGTAAGAGGTGGTGTCGTAGACATAATGTGTATGCGTAGTGATAAACAAGGGTGTGTTGGGTCGTTCTACTCATGGGTATATGGTGGTGTCGTAGACATAATGTGTATGTGTAGTGATAAACAAGGGTGTGATGGGTCGTTCTACTCATGGGTATATGGTGGTGGTGTAGACATAATGTGTAGTGCTGTATAAACAAGGGTGTGATGGGTCGTTCTATTCATGGGTATATGGTGGTGGCGTAGACATAATGTGTATGTGTAGTGATAGACAAGGGTGTGATGGGTCGTGGTTATACTCGAAGTAAGAGGTGGTTACTGAACAAGGAGGTGTAGTTGGTTACTGAACAAAAAGAGAGTTGTAGGAGTCTGACACAGTAAAACACAGAGACAAAAGTAAAAACAAAGTGGGTTCAATAATGAAACAATCAGGGTCGTGTAATACGAAGGCATTCTCCGGCCTTAAGGATAAAAGAGGCCGCCGGGGTGGTGTTATAGGTGGTAGTAACTGCAAGGGTGGGTTCTTCACTGAAAAGCTTATAAAGAAGGACATGGTGGTAAGGGGTATTAGGGGTCGATATAGCGATGTTTATAATAAGAATGGTGATGTCGATCGGGTCCGCAGATCACCCGGTGTCAATACGGTTCCAGGTGCTTGAACTGTTCCTCTAGGTGATATATCAGCGTCTACACGAGTCTCCTTGTCTATAACAAATACATAAACACAAACACAACGACAACCGTACAAGTATACATACAGACATCAATCATACAATCAGGGCCATTTTAGAAGCAGGCACACAAGTATAACGAATCTAAAATACAACCGAGTACACAATGAAGCAGACACGAGTGCAGCCATAAACAGAATCATACAGACTGACAGACAGACACACAACCTCGCACACACAAACTCACACAAACCAACGAGTCACTAAACAGGCCAACTTTTAATGCGAATAACAGACAGAGGACCAGCAACACGCAGGTTGTATGGCTACGGTCAGGAATTTCTTAACGAGAAAAAAACACGCGGTGGTAGCAGTACAACAGTGTTATGAATGGGAGGCGTCTGCGGCAAAAACACGGGATGGTACTAATAACCCTCCCCCTTGCTATCAATGCTTACAGCGTGGTTTTGTAGGTTGTTTCAAGTGACTTTTGGAGAGAGAGAGAGAGAGAGAGAGAGAGAGAGAGAGAGAGAGAGAGAGAGAGAGAGAGAGAGAGAGAGAGAGAGAGAGAGAGAGAAGAAAAAACTATACAATCGAACAAAAACATAATAAAAAACGACAACCATACAAGTTTGTTTCAAGTGACTTTGGAGAGAGAGAGAGAGAGAGAGAGAGAGAGAGAGAGAGAGAGAGAGAGAGAGAGAGAGAGAGAGAGAGAGAGAGAGAGAGAGAGAGAGAGAAGAAAAACTATACAATCGAACAAAAACAATAAAAAACGACAACCATACAAGTATTGTTTCAAGTGACTTTTGGAGAGAGAGAGAGAGAGAGAGAGAGAGAGAGAGAGAGAGAGAGAGAGAGAGAGAGAGAGAGAGAGAGAGAGAGAGAGAGAGAGAGAGAGAGAAGAAAAAACTATACAATCGAACAAAAACATAATAAAAACGACAACCATACAAGTTTGTTTCAAGTGACTTTGTTTTCCCTCTTTTCGAGAGAGAGAGAGAGAGAGAGAGAGAGAGAGAGAGAGAGAGAGAGAGAGAGAGAGAGAGAGAGAGAGAGAGAGAGAGAGAGACAGACAGACAGACAGACAGACAGACAGACAGAAGAAAAAACTATACAATTGAACAAAAAACATAATAAAATAGAGAAACAAATAATAACATTTTCAAATGGCTTTTATTGGTATACAACATTTAAAAATGGCTTCGTTTACGATCCAAAGGGAGCAGAGGGACTTGATTATTGTAGAAAGATGTCTGGTCTTTCATAGGCTTGTCTTGACTGTCGGTAGATTGATATAGAGTGTCATTGTTCCTGTGTCTTGAGAAACTGTTGTCTAGTTGTCTGGGCATATCATCAGGTCTTGACATGAATAACCACTTGGGTGTAAACATCTTGATCGTTGTAGAAACAAAAAGATGAGTGGTCGTCTCATTTTATAATGATGAATTTATCTAGTTTTAAACAGTTCTGGACTTGTCTTTTTTAACCACGGAGTAACCAATCGAAACACGAGACGATCGTTCACGTGTTGTCTGTGTCCAAAGCGTTGCAGGATACGTGACATGCTCGAACCACGACATTTCATTAATAAGAAATACAACGCATACAGACCACAAGTAGTGTTATTAATGTCTTGTAGCATACGGGTATTGTACACGGGTGATCTGTCCGAGTTTCGTTGTATAAAATGGATAATGTCGGCGTGTAATGGTGGCAAACCAAACGAATCGAAATATTCAAACTGACCTAGACCATTAAAATATAGGGCGATCCAATGTGAACCAGAGTAAGCACTGGTGTCAGTATAGACGATCAAAGCAGCTGGCTGTGTTCTATCAATGTGTCTAGGCAAATGATCTCTAGCGCATACGTTGACTAGTGGAAGGCGACGAACAAACAGATCAGACATGAGTAATTGTCTTAGTTGTTGGGTATCCATTATGCTATGTAATCTGTTAGCACTTGTCTCGTCTTGGAAACTTCTAGGACCGAATCGAGTTCGGCGTATACGATGACTTGTAGAGGTACAGTCGTTATAACGTCAAACTTTAGTTCTACTGACAATGGGCCAGATTTCGCCATTTCAAATTGTTCTCCGTCTAATATACTGGGAGTCAGATCAAAACTATACAGACAATTCCCTTGACTATAACTTTCATAATTTATACCATTCCCGACATCCTTACCGGTCAGACCAAGGGCCAAGTTGGTACTATGGAAAGCTCGCATGTACTGACCTGTGGTATAATTCATGGTTAAGGGTTTGCCTGTAACACTACGCCCATCTACCATCAGACTCAAATAGTTTAACTGATAATGATTGAATATGAAGGGGTTCGTATTCAGCTCGCCATTGAAGCAGGAAGCATTCACTAATCCGATCACCACCCGGGTCGGTGTCTGACTGAGGAAAAGGTTATCTTGTGTGTGGGAAAACATACCTTTAGGGATAGAAAAGGTCTTTACCACGACCCTTTTAAAAGGATACTTGGCATTGGATCTCAATAAGGCTTTTTCATGGGCCAGAGAGATAGCTGGATTTAACTTAGCTTTCCTCACCAAGAGGGCGGCGTAAGTAATGACACTTTTGTACCCACCACTTACATCCGTGGCAATCAAATTAAAGACGGATTTTGATGGGGTTAGTTTGATTTTAATATCGACACCATTCAACATGTACCGGTCCTGATTGAAAATGTCGGAATGTAGGCGCCCCATCATATCCAGAGGCACACTATAGCTGGCTAAAGATCTTCTTTTGGCTAGACCTGTATTGGTATCACCCTTTGTGTCTGCCATGTACAAAGGAGTATCTTGATAGTATAGAGCTGACGTCAGGTGACTCTTTTTGGCCTCTTCACCGTAATTCAGAAGAGCTTCCAAGTAGGCCCGGTACGGATACGAATTTTCACTCGGTGAAATAAGAGTGTCGTTCAGGGACACGTCTACTTGAGAAAACAAACTATGCAAATAATAATTTATCGGACCAACTTCGGCTGTGTTTGGTAGGTCGTCGCCATTGGGCAGTGTAACTTTGGCTCTCACGTGCAGAAAAGTATTAAACAAATCAATGTAATCTTCACCGACACCAGAAATGGTGAATTCGATGGGTGCCCCATAAGCTAAAGTGGCCAATGGATGAATCTCCACAAACTGTCCCTCTTCTACGGCTGTCTGGGTGGGAGGTACACTAAACAGATCCAGACCAGAATGCAGACACTCACATGACTTGGGATGAATTAACGCCATTATGAGAAAATATCCGAATGTCCCGCTTGGTGGTGATGTGTCTTATGACTCGATGGCTTTCTGACTGTTGGTTTTATTCTTTTACTGGGCTGACCTGGCGGGGCGGCTCGTTTTCGTTTCCTAACACCACTACCTGATTGGCTGATGTGTTGAGCTGCGCCTTGGAGTAGTCGTTGACCAGCATCTCTGGCGTGTTCTTTGAAGGACTCACCAACATTTCTACCAGCTAAGGCATCTTGAGCCACTTGCAAACCCGTCCCCAGTCCTTCTCTAAATAGGGCTTTGCCACCAGTCTTCAACCAAGGAAGAATTGTGCGACCAAGACCACTAAAGAAACTACCAATTCCATGACCTCGCTGACTTCGACCACCTACAAAAACAGGGAGACCACTTCCAGCTTGATTGCAGAAATACTCCTCGTATAGTTTGGGGTTGCGTTGGATTGGCACGTGCCTAACCATGGTTAGCCCAGATCAAACCGTTTGGTTATTCGAAAATGTAACGTCACTACTGAAGTTCCACCTGTAAATGGGATAGGTTTCCCCTGCTCGTCGGTTATAAGAAGTTCAATCGTGTCAAATGAAAATCGACTGAGGGGTACGTAATGTGGCTTGTCATACATCCTAAATACCGAGGTGGTAGATCTGTCTAGAACAGGTAGTGTCCTCAGTAATGGTACCATCACATCACCAACCACCCGCGAGGTGACAATATCGGAATAGACGAAGACATTTTTTGTGCCCTGGTCTAAATCCACTTCACCCACACCAGACAGACTGGGTTCAGTCTCGGTGACATGTGTCGAGTGAAACTGTAATATTTCTGCCAACTTGTCACTAAGTCTAACTTCAGCCCCCTGTTCATATGACTGGAAACGAGCCTTATTCGAAATATCGTTATAAGAGAACATCATTCGGTTATGTTCTTGTAAGGCATCATCGAGACGCAGCCATTGCAGTTCATTGATAAATCTCTCAGCTTCGAAAAGCAATCTATTCAATTCTCCAATGAATTTTTCTGTTGATTTGTACAGACCAGGCGTCAGCGTAATCGTCATCGGTGGTTCGTCTAGGTCTGGAGGTGGAAAGTACTTTATCCACACCTCATCTTTCAAAATATTAAAATAGGTGTTGGGAAACTGAATATCAACCAAACCAACTTCGTATTGGGAGGTGAGCTCAATAGTTTGTGGTAGTTTGACAAAGAAATGTCCGGCGTTATTTTGGGGGTATATTTGTAATGACGCGTTACTCGTCAGTGTCACGTAGAAACTCATATTAGTCTATTCGAGGTCTGAGTGCTTCCTGATTCGAAAATGTAAAGTTAGTACTGAAGTCGTCCCATCGTTGAATGAGGGTGTTTTACCCGTATCATCAGTTAAAAGTATTTCCACCGTGTCGAAGGAGAATCGACTTAATGGTACATAATGTGGCTTATCATAAAGACGAAACACTGAAGGTGACAGTCGGTCCAATATAGGAACAGTCCTTAGTAAAGGAACCATGACGTCTCCAACTGGTCTCGCGGCTACGAGATCTGAATAGACGTAGATATTTTTAACTTCGTTATCCATCTCTAATTCTATATTACCGTATAATAAGACATTATCGTCTGATAGAGTCGAGCTGGGAAAACCCAACATATTCTTCAATCTGTCACTAACTTTTGCCTGGGCGCCTTTTTCAAATATTTTCATCCCGACCTTTTTCCGAGGTGAACCTAGAAAGAATTTGATGTTTACTTTCTCGTCTAGGTGGGTTTCTACACACAACTTATTCAATTCCTCGATGAAAGTTTCAGGGCTGCTGAACGGACCCGGTGGACATACACGGGTTATAGGTTCCATACCACTACCTTTAGGTGGAAAGTATTGGAACCAAATTTCCCCAGGCAAACCATTAAAATACGAATTGGGGAACTGAATCTCGACCAGGGCCACTTCGTATTGGGTCGTTACATCAATGGTCTGCGGCAACTTGACAAAAAAGTGACCGGGTTGGTTGTTGGGAAATACCTTTGGTCCAGAATTACTCGGTAAAGTTATATAGAAACTCATCGTTTTTCTAATTTAGGATTAGGTAGCATATAGCCCAAACAACTACTCATTAGAGCTACCCACAACTTGCCGTCTGGTGCGTCTGCGCTGCCTTGAGTCAGATTGAACAAAGACACGGCAATTACGGCATATATAACCACCATTTGACACATAAATACAATCTCTGGCCTCGGTACACGTTGTCCAAAGAATGACCAGATCGATGTTCTTTCCCCCTCTGTCAGTTGTGGGCCCACCCCTATAGTTTCCACCCTGTCTCCAGTCACACCACTAGTCTCCATAACTAGCTAGTTGCGTGTCAGCTATCCAACTATTGAATGAATGGGGATAACCAAACCACTTCACTAAATACTCTTTCCCACCACCTCGCCTGGGTCTTTCTTGTAAGATTGTTTCGATACGATACACTTGCTTGTCTCCAACTAGTTGTATTTCTTCTCTGTAGAACGAGCCCTGTAGTTCCTGTCCCGAATCGTCTTTTACCACATAGGTCACTGGACTGGTCTGGTTTATGCGACTGACGGTAAACAATTCTTCTGTCCACGAGGGCATATACCCTTTTTTAAAAGGTTGTTTGGGTTCAGCCAGTCTGACTCGATCCCCAGGTGTAAAATACACTTTTTTCGATACGTATGTCGGCTTATACAAGTTATCCCACACCTCTTCTTGATTACTATAGTTGACTTGTACAGGGGCCATGCGAATACTTCTGTGATACGAACCATTGTAGTTCTGGATCAATTTATCTATCACGTCGACGTAGCGGAGTGTATTGGTCTTGGTGAAATAACGCCACATTTTTTCTTTCAGGGTTCGATTGAATCTTTCCACTATCGCTGCCTTCACATCTTCATTCTCGGTGGTAAAGAAGTGCACACCTCGATCTTTCAGAAGTTTTAAGAAGGTCCGATTAACGAATTCAGAACCTTTATCGCTCTGAAAATTTATCGGTTGGCTATCACCAAAGATTTTACTCATAGCCACCACCAGCGCTTTCCCCGTTTTCTTCTGGATCGGGATAGCCCAAGCATATTTACTAAACACATCAATACAAGTCACTAGGTACGACATCCCATCGTTGTATCTTTGTAATAGTCTCATATCTATCAAGTCGGCTTGAAATTGTTGATTTATACCACCGGTTATGGTCTGGCGTCTCTGAAATCTACGACGGATCGGTTTATGTAACGTGTAGGTATCCTGATGACGTAACCATTTATCTATTTTCTTCAGGTTAGTATTTCTTTTTAAGGCGGCTGCTCCACCATAGGCTCCGGGTTTCTTAGGGTCATAGTAATATTTTTTTAATTGGGCGGCCATTTTTGCCACTTGGGGGTAGGTATCCTAGTCTTCTTCTTGCTTCGCCTGAGTTTGTAATGTGGTGTGGTCTCGACTGTTTTGGGTTCGATTACTTGAGCCGGTTGAATAGGTTGAAGAGATGCTGGTTGAAGAGGTGTCTCGGCTACTGGTGTCGGTACACTGGTGACTTCAGGTTTTTGTTCCTTGATATCTACTAGTCCCAGAGGCTTGTGTCTGTACTGTTCGAGTCGATTCAGATACCTCTGTAGTGTTTGCTGATACGCTCTGGCCTTGTCACGGGGTGGTAGATCTTCTGTTTCCAGGACTTGTTGCATCTGACGATCCAAATCCTGTAGACTATCATTTAATGTGTCGGGTGGTACATAGGGTTTTTCTAGCAACCGGGGATCGATCAAGATCATCTTCTTGGCCATTACAATCCCACCACGCTTTTCAATACATTTAGTATGGGGCCTAGTAAGGTGCCAATGAAACCACCTTGTTGTAGAATGTCTTTCCTTTTCTTGAGCGATATTTTCTTATGAGTGAGTGCTCTCAGACTGTCTTTGTGTCGTTGCAGACGCTTCTTCTGAGCTGGTGTCAGGGGAACATTACCTTTTAAAACGTTGTGACAGCACTCGCAAATTGATTGGACGAGATCCGGGGAAGCTGATTTCATTACTGCCTTCACAGTGGCTGGGTTGGTCTGACCCAAGAAACGTAACATACCCTCGTTCCGTTTAAGTCGGTTAGACATGTTATTTGGGGACGTAGACGACTTGCTGCTGGTTGGGAAATATATGACTTCGTAAGCGGAGCTGATCCGGTGTTTCCTGTCGCAGGTCAAATAACAAATACCCGTGTGGAGCCGATGTCGCGTCTTTAAAACTCTCTTGGACATATGACACACGACCTGGATACATCTGTTTGGCGAGATTGGTAATCTGAGACCCGTCTCGAGGATTCTTAAACACCACTAGGTAGTGCGAATTCAGACTGATAGTTCTTTGTTCTTTATTCTTACCAAATAGGTTCTGTACTATATACATAACACTGAGGTTGCGATGATGACTGCCTTTAGTAAATAATTTAGTCACTCTGTCATCTGTCTCAGACATTAGATCATCTATGACTACTAACCGACGTCTATCACCTGTCCATTTTTCCACATCTGGCAGACTTTCATTAAATTGAACACCCTTCATAGTTTCGTAGATGGGTTGCCATTCCCCATAGCACCATATAATTTCCTCTGGAAGGGGGTCTACCATGGCTGGTAGATGGGCCAAGAACTGTTGGACAAAGGCGGTTTTACCACTCCCTGTTGGGCCCGCAATCAAAGCCGTAAAAGGATGTTTCCACCTAGGATCCATGAGTATTAATAAACAGCTATCTACTCGCCTTGGTGTTTATAAACGTATCGGGTGATATTATTAGACCATTTGACCACCAACTGCACGCTAGTGGGTCTCTGGTAGCTATTGGTATAATAACGATGGAACCAATGGTCGACTATACACAAGTTCACACCGAGTTGGTGAGTATGGCGTTGACTATTATTAGTTCCTACAACCCCACAAAGACCAATAACTCGAGATTGTGTCGCTTAGTACGTCAGATAGCCAACCAACATGATGTGTTATTCACGAGACTAGAAGTCTGTATTAAGCCCGAACACGTTTTCCCGGTCTTTGTTTCAATTGCTGACGAAGTCTTTACCGATAACGTCATCAACTACGGGAGAATAATGATGGTTTTTACACTTGGTATGCGTCTGGGTAAGCATCTGGTTAATAATTCTTATAACACAGACGTGAATGTCCAGGACCTGGAGGAAAGCTTCGCTACATCTGTAGGCACGTATATGACTGATAAACTACATCATTGGATACTGCGAGGTGGATGGTGTAATTTCTATACTTGGTTGCAAATAGCAGTTGAATAAATACATAATACATTTCAGTATGTGTCTTTGTTTCATTGTCTGTCAGTGTTGATGTCTCTCGGAACAATAAGTAAAAACAAAACCACTAAAGAAAATCAACAAATATCTTGGTTTCAATATATCAAAGAATGTATTATTCATCAAAACACTTTAGTGCTATAAGAAAACATCAATGACATACATGTTAAGTGACAAAATTATAAAACAATGTAGTTGGGGGATGACCTAGACATCAAACTATCGGGAACTCGGGCATATGAAAGAGGTAAAAACATATACCAGCTACTGTCTCTTGTGTGTATTTGGTGTCTGTACGTTGTTGCATGGCGTAGGAATGAATGTCATGTTCGTGTACTGTTGTAAGGAAGGCATCAAAGTCATATCTGTTATGTATTAGCACTGGAAATTCTAAAACAGAAGAATTGTTAAATGATGCATGATAGAATCTAAGATCTTGTGTTCCTCTATGTCGTAACACTAGATGAAAGCTAAAGTTGATCTTAAAGCGACTAATTTGAGCATTGAAAATCTTATACAACGTATCTGTCCAGTTGATAGGCTTTTGTATCTCCGGGCTAATAAAGAAGGTGTATGTCGATAAATACTTGTTAATCTTGTGATGTGTCCTGATAGCTTCCCAATTTTCTATATATATTTGTTGAATATCCGATGGAAGGATGTGTATTGTCTCTGGTTCTCCGACTGCTAAGATGCCCACTTCGTCTTCTACCAATTGGTCAAGAATATTCTCGTCTGGTTGTATCTGACTGTTAGTTATATTGGTTTCATTTGGTGGTGTCGTCGAGGTTGTTGGTGGTGTTGTCTCTGATGGTGAAGAGGTAGTTGTCTCTGGTTCTGATGTATCCATACGTGGCTGATGACGTATTCGTTTGTGTTTTTCTAGGCCATCGTTCGTATTATACACCTTATCACATAACTGACAGGCATATACTTGGTCTTTCCCCTCGTGAATGGTCCGAATGTGACGATTAAGGGTATACTTATCACAATAGGCTTTGTCGCACACTGAACACGTGAAAGTAGATCTGGTGGTCATATTGATAAACTGTTTTTTTCTTCTTTCTTACAACCACGAAAAAATGTTCTGGTGTATACAATGTTTCACTGTTTTATCAGAGGCCAACGACACGAAATAAGGCTCACACCAAGTTTCACTGCTGTACCCAAGTCACTACGTGAAAAATAGCTGGTTACTACAATGATCACACCAACCTGTTTCACCGATGTAGCCAAGTCAGTACGTGAACAATATCTGCTTACTACACAATGCTCACACCACCCTGAAGCACCTCTG
>JACEFZ010001962.1:0-25000 GCA_014155875.1 Cepaea nemoralis | reverse complement strand
CATGTATCTCTTCGTCGTATACATTCGAGCCATCTAGGCTTGTATCTCTTTGTTATATACTTTCGAGCCATCTAGTCATTTATATCTTCGTCATATACTTTCTGGCCATCTAAGCATGTATAGGGTATATTTTTAATAACTGCGGGGTTTTTTGACAATATTCCCGTTCCAATTTTGTATTCACCCTTTGTGGAGTTCAAGCAACATAAAAGGTAAATACAAAACTTGGAAGGGCAATATTTTCCAAATCCCCAGTCATTAAAAATACACCCTGTATCTCTTCATCTTATACTTTCTGGAATTAGTTAGTTAGTTAGTTAGTCGCAGTTCCAACTTCACAGCAACGGGTTGTCCCCATTATGCTCCGTTCCTGTGCCAGTGAATATCACACAAAATGCCCCCCACTGCCCAATGTGAAAAGTGGAAAAGATAGGAGTCTCGACAAACAACAGCCCGCACAGATACACTGTGCATAATGCCGCAGCCAGAATGTCAACACAATAGTCTCCCACAAAACACCCAGTTCATTTCTGATGGAATCGGCAGTCATTTGCCATCTGGATGTTTCCTAGATGTTCACCCACACAGTCCACGAAATACAGTTCATCGTCGATGGCAATGGCAGTCAACCAAAGCCCAGCAGCCATGCATTTCTGCATATGGCAAAAACCGGTCAACTCTGGGACATAGCCATCTGCCATTGCTCCGAACATGCAGTCACGTTTCAAAAATCCTCGGCCAGATTCACAAGCATTTCACACGAAACTCTCAGCTCACAGTGTCGCGCCACGCACTCACTCAGTAGCAGGGCGACGGAACCACCAACCCTCCTTAGTCGCCTCTTACGACATGCGTGGTAGGCTGCAGTGTTGCTATTCTGTGCTTCCCTTATGGGTCCCGGCAACACACATTACGGCAGCACAGTGGCCAGCTTGCCCGCTTGCCTGCTCAGTGGTCATGTGGTAGAATCCCCACTGAGCCAATGAGTATGTTTGTGTTGTGTTCATTATTAACAAACCTACTACACTGTCGACCCAGCCTATAGTGTGATATCTTCTTCTTCGTTCATCCGGAGTTTTTTTTCCGGATGTGATTGCGTTGTGCCTGTTTACAGCAGAGCTGCGTTCTTGCGCCGTTAGGCCGACACATCCGACTTCTGCGGGCATTTGTTGACCGGGTTAACCTTCCCGGTAGTGTGATATTAACAGCACCACCAACGTAGACTTCTATAAAATGTCAAACTGTCATATACTGAATTCGCCTAACGGCGTGATAAACCCACTTACCACTTCTCTCCTCTTTTCACATTACCAGTTGTGTCTCAACATTTTTACTTTGACCACTTCTTTCTCTTTCCGCATCAAAATTACCAGTTGTGTCTCTATATTTTCACTTTGATCACTTTACGAGTTGTGTCTCCAAATGTTTACTTTGACCACTTCTTTCTCTTTACGCATCAAAATTACCAGTTGTGTCTCTATATTTTCACTTTGATCACTTTACGAGTTGTGTCTCTAAATTTTCACGTTGACCACTTTTTCTCTTTCCGCATCAAAATTACCAGCTGAGTCTCTATATTTTTACTTTGATCACATTACGAGTTGTGTCTCTAAATTTTCACTTTGACCATTATTTACTGGCAAAGTTCATGAGTACAGTAGGCAAGAAATATCCAGTACTGTGAAACCCAAGCCTCCCACCCCCTCTACCTCCTTAAATCGTCTAGAACAGTAGAACGATAACAAGAACTCCAAAGACGGGAACCGACAGATGGTTTTGACCCCAAAAGCTCAGAGTTCGTGATTGATGACTCTGTAATGACCACAGCGAGGCCGCGTGTGGACGGTGTCATTGTGTGTCGTCATCAGATGTGTCAGGCCAACCACTCGGAACTGATACAATGTCCTTGACACGGTTATTTGTTGTCAGCCAGGAAGCCTAAACGGGTTTGAGACCGGGTATTTTGGCAGCTTAGAAGATTAAATGGAGTCATTGAAACGTAACTTTGGGACGCTAGAAGTTGCTGTCTGGGATCCGTGAAGTTAACTCTTGGTCAATTAAAGTGGAGTGCCCGGTAGAAATCGATAAATGAAAATTACTTAACACCATTGTTCCAAATATAAGAGGTTCATATTATCTTATACAAGCTGCTGCTGCTGCTGCCGCCGATTCTGCTATAACTACTGCTGCTACTACTACTGCAACTACGTCTACTACCACTACGCCTACTACAACAACTCATACAACAACAACAACAACAAGAACAAGAACAACAACAACAACAAGAACAACAACAACAACTACTACTACTACTACTACTACAACTACGTCTACCACCACTACGCCTACTACAACAACTCATACAACAACTACAACAACAAGAACAACAACAACAACAACAACAAGAACAACAACAACAACAACAACAACAACTACTACTACTACTACTACTACTACTACTATTACAAACTACATGTGTGTTTGGTTAGCTTCCACGATCTTCGACGATCAAAAAACAGTGCTCCAGGTCCTGATGGCATAAGATACGACGACATAAATAGGTGTACCGACAATGAGCTAGAGAAACTAGCAGACATGTACAACAACAGTATAGGGAGTGCTAGCATCAAGGAGGAATGGTTACATAGCTATCTGATTCCCTTGTCGAAGCCTGACAAGGACCACAAAAAAATTCAGGGATATCGAATTATAACCATGCAGAATACAGTAGGCAAGCTGCTGGAGAAGGTAATTGCCAGGAAAATATCAAGCCAACTAGAGAGGCAAGGTGTTTTCCCACCTACCCTGGGTGGGTACCGTCCAAAAAGAGAAACCTGGACCAATGCAGCAGTCTTTGCCCATGATGTCTATGAAGGTTTCCACTCAGGCACTGAAACCGTTGCTGCAGCGATTGATCTTGAGGACGCATACAACAGAGTACCACTGGATTTTTTAATGTTTCAGCTTCTTGAACTAAACGTAAGTCCATTCCTCCTTAGTTGGATCGCTGCAGCCCTCTTCCAACGGAAAGTAGTTTTTAGATGTGGCAGTTGGACTTCGGAACCAACAACAATATATCCTGGCCTACCACAGGGATCACCATTATCTCCGGTACTGTTCAACGCCTACACAGTGAGAATCACCAGTGAGCAGATCACTGGACCTGGCAGGACATTGTCATATGCCGATGATGTTTTAGTGTATCGTCAGGGTAAGGATAGAGAGGAGGTTGCTGTGGAACTACAAACCGAACTCAATCGCATAAGTACTTGGTGTGATGAAGCTGGGGCAATGGTCAACCCAACAAAGGCAACAGTGACTTGGTTCTCGTTGAATAATCATATTGTCAACAATCCAACACCAACTGTAATGCTGTGTTCAGAGACGGTGGAAAGAACGCAGGCAATGAATTACCTGGGGATACGGTTTGATCGAAGCCTTGCTTATAATGTGCACATAGACCAGGTGATAACAAAGGCCAAGCGGGGTTTGGCAGCGATGCGGGTGATGGCGGCAGCAAACTGTGAGCAGCGCCATCTATGTCTTCTGTACGAGGGGCTGGTCATGTCTGTTTTGGAGTATGCAATGGCAATCCTGACTCTCAGCCATAAGCAGATAGAAAGGATGGAAAGGATACAGAATGAAGCTATGCGCATTATTCTTGGATGTACAAGAGATACAGCATGCAGGGCGATGCGCTACCTTCTTGATTTTCCAACCATTGAAGAGAGAATAGCAAGTTTGCAGGGCACGCGCCTACCTCAGAATTAACGCAAACACACAGCATCCACTGCATAGTGAAATTAGGAAGGTGAAGGGCAGCAGGTTAAAAAGAGGACGGTCGTGGATGGGTCAAGCCGAAGACATTCTTCAACAGGTGTGTTCACTTGAGGACTTAGAACCTGGCGAGGAGTGGGTGCAAGTGCCAACAGACTTCTGCACATCCTTTTCAGTTTGCATCCAACTAGATAGAAAATGCAGACAAGAAAATCCGGCTGCTGTGGAGGCTGAAGTACAAGCGTTGATTTTCGAGAATTCGCTAGACAGTGACGCGGTCATCTACACAGATGGGTCGGTCGTCCGACATGTGAGAAGCTCATGGGCCTTTACAGCTCGGGCCGGAGGGAGAATTGTGAAGGAGGACTCTGGTGCTTTCACTGAAACCACAAGTAGCCTGACCATGGAAGTCATGGCAGTAAGTAAAGCAATAACATGGCTCGAGACACAGACATTCACTAGGGCTTGTTTCCTTAGCGACTCAATGAACATGATCAAGAGGATAGAGGAGGGGTCGATCCGAAGAGAATGGTTGCTGCCTCTGGAGCGGTCTCGGCTGGCAAAGATTAGTTTCATCTTCGTGCCAGGGCATGCGGGAGTACAAGGAAATGAGCGGGCTGACAAGCTCGCAGGTGAGGCTACTGTGGAGGGCGGACGCGCCATGGACCAGGCTGACATTCTGAATGCTCTACGAGAAGTGAGACTTTTGCGAAGAACCAAGTGATGACTGTGAATCTACAACAATGGCCAGACTGCGAGAGCAGCAAATTAAAAGAGGGGTGGCCAAACAAGAACACTACGCAGGAAGCCAAAGAAGATTGATAAACCAACACAGAACTGGCGTCGTTAGCCGCTACACGCTGCGGGATTTGCTGAGGAGGGGATCCGAGCACTTATGGACTGAATGGTCCGATGTGCAACGAGGATGATCTGTCGACTAACTAACTAACTAACTTGGTTAGCTTCCTCTAGACATATTATCTAAGTTAACGCGCACTATCTGCCCTGGATGGGTTTTCTTTCCTAAAAAATGTGCCAAGACAAGGGCTTCTTGTCCTACTCTTTGTTATTTCCAACTATAGTTTAACATTCCCAATTTGCAATCGGAACCTCTTTTGTCCTTATCCGACAAGGCTAAGTATCCGATCTCACTACCCAAGAGATCAGGATATGTATGATAGCATTACACACCAGTGATTCTGAGCCTGAGGCGGACATCCAGCCTCACTGCTACGGCTCCCTGTGGCTACTTTATTATGTTTAATGTTTTATCCCGTTAACATTTACGTGGCTACTTCATTATGTTTAATGCTTCACCCCGTTAACATTTAGGTTGCTAATTTATTATGTTTAATATTCCATCCCGTTAACATTTATGTGGCTACTTCATTATGTTTAATGTTCCATCCCGTTAACATTTATGTGGCTACTTCATTGTGTTTTATGTTTCATTCCGTTTACATTTAGATTGCTGGTTTATTATGTTAAATGTTTTATCCCGTAAACATTTACGTGGCTACTTCATTATGTTTAATGTTCCATTCCGTTAACATTTAGCTTGCTAATTTATCATGTTTAATGTTCCGTCCCGTTAACATTTATGTGGCTACTTCATTATGTTTAATGTTTCATCCCGTTAACATTTATGTGGCTACTTCATTATGTTTAATGCTTCACCCCGTTAACATTTAGGTTGCTAATTTATTATGTGTAATGTTCTGTCCCGTTAACATTTATGTCGCTACTTCATTATGTTTAATGATCCATCCAGTTAACATTTAGGTGGCTGGTTTAAAATGTTCAGGAAATAAACTAGTCTGTTGTTACGCTATTATAAACTGAACGTTACAAAATTATGCCCAGGGCGAAAAATAGGAACAAAATAAATCTTTAAATTTGCGCAGTCGAAAATACTTGCCTCCCATAATTAACAACTGGAATCGTCTGGACAGACTATGGAATGTCCGTTATTTTGAAGAAGAATAAAAGAAGTCGAAGTGCACTTTTTCCTGCAGGGATACGCCGTCGTCATTTAGAGGTTGCAGGCTCGAATCCTGGTCGGTAACTATAGCTTTCAATTGCTATGTTGTCTAGTGCATCATCTAGTCTCTACATCCTTCTTCTCACTTCTATGAGCTCCAAATAATACAATGTGTGGTTATATATGAACTGTTATTTTGAAAACAGGGACGATATAACATTGCCTTGAAGCGAACTGGGTAAATGGTGCTAGTTTCATACTTCTTATCGCCACTGGATAGTGGTCTGGTAAATAACATATTTTACTTCAGAGATAAGTTCGTGGTATCCATCATAGGCTGGATCAACCAGCTATTCCAAGCAAGTATCCACCTTACATTGGATCAACTAGGTAGGCCAAAGAAGTATCCATTATACACTGGATCAATCAGTTGGGCCTAAAATGTATCAGCCTTACACTGGATGAACCAGGCAGAACTAAAAAGTATCCATCTTACACTGGATCAGCCAGGTAGACCAAGCTAGTATCCATCTTACACTGCATGAACCAGGTATGCCAAGCAAGTATACATCTTACACTGGATCAACCAGGTGGGCCTAAAAAGCATCCATCCCACAATGGATGAACCAAATAGGCCTAGCCAGTATCCATCTTACACTGGATGAACAAGGTATGCCAAGCAAGTATCCATTTTACACTGAATGAACCAGGTAGACCAAGCAAGTATACATCTTACACTGGATGAACAAGGTATGACAAGCAAGTATCCATTTTACACTTGATGAACAAGGTAGGCTAATAAAGTATACATCTTACACTGGATCAACCAGTTAGGCCAAGCAAGTATCCACCTTACACTGGATCAACCAGTTTGGCCAAGCAAGTATCCACCTTAGACTGAATCAACCAGTTAGGCCAAGCAAGTATCCATCTTACACTGGATCAACCAGGAAGGCCAAGCAAATATCCACCTTACACTGTATGAACTAGTAGGCCAAGCAAATATACATCTTACACTGGTTTAGCAGGTAGGTCAAGCAAGTATCCACCTTACACTGGATCAACCAGTTAGGCCAAGCAAGTATCCACCTTACACTGGATCAACCAGGTAGGCCAATCAAGTATACACCTTACACTGAATCAACCAGGTAGGCCAAAGAAGTATCCATCTTACACCGGAACAACCAGGTGGGCCCAAAAGGGATCCACCTTACACTGGATGAAACAGGTAGGCCAAGCAAGTATACATCTTACCCTGGATTAGCAGGTAGGCCGAGCAAGTATCCATTATACACTGGATCAGCCAGGGAGGCCTACAGAATATCCATCTTATACTGCATGAACAAGGTATGCCAAGCAAGTATCCGTCTTACACTGGATAAACCAGGTAGGCCAAGCAAGTATCCATCTTACACGTCATCTGCCAGGTAGGCCAAGCAAGTATCCGTCTTACACTGGATAAACCAGGTAGGTCAAGCAAGTATCCATCTTACACTGGATGAACAAAGTAGTCCAGTCAAGTATCCATCTTACATTGGATGAACAAGGTATGTCAAGCAAGTAGCCATCCTACACTGGATCAACCAGGTAGGTCAAGCAAGTATCCATCTTACACTGGATGAACAAGTTAGTCAAGTATCCATCTACACTGGATGAACAAGGTAGTCCAGTCAAGTATCCATCTACACTGGATGAACAAGGTAGTCCAATAAAGTACCCATCTTACACTGGATGAACAAGATATGTCAACCAAGTAACCATCCTACACTGGATCAACCAGGCAGGCCAAGCAAGTATCCATCTTTCACTGGATCAACCAGGTGGGCCTAAAATGTATCCATCTTACAATGGATGAACCAGGTAGGCCAAGCAAGAATCCATCTTACACTGGATTAGGTGGTAGGCCGAGCAAGTACACTCGTCAATTATTAAAAAAAAACAAAAAAAATATCCTCCTTGGAGATTCAAACATATGAATACTGGGCTAGTAAGGCTAGCGAATAAAGTCCGTTAAGCCACTTAAAAGCATTTGGCCATTCTGTAAATAGCACACCAACGCGATGTGATTTAGTTTATGATAAACGATTTAAGAAACGCCCCACAAAGCAGCCCCTGATGTACACTTGCTGGTCTATCAAGTACTAGTGATAACAACATCAATAACTACAACAGCAACGGCAACAACAACAATAACAACAACGGCAACAACAACAATAACAACAACAATAACAACAACAGCAACAACATCGCGCCTGGTCACTCAGAGATCAGCTGTTTCTGACAGTCAGTTAACTTGTATAGAATAGGTCAGTATGACCAAATCAATAAGAGCGCTCGTTCTAGAACATCCGGTGTACTGATGCCGAGGTCGCGGGTGCAACCCCAACGCAGCTCACGTGAATTAAAATGTTCACTTCTCGTCCTTGATTTGGTGACGTAAATTAAAAGTACCGCAGAATTCGGAGTGGATTCACCTGATGGCGAGGAACACTGGTAATACGGAAAGCTAACCCACACGTAAAAATCAGTCCAGTGCACTAGAAGTAATAGTGTATGGGCTACGCTTGAGTTGAAAAAACAAAAGAAAAGAAAAACACAAACTTAATCAAACTAGCATAGAATGATTTTCAGTACACATTAAACATGTGAAATAGCCGAAGACATCGAGATGTGTACAACAAATCGCCAATAAAATATTAACGAAATGTGGTCTTATGTGATGTCTTCATCACTCTGACAATTTATCGTGGCTGATGCCGTTGTGTTTCTTCTGCAGCTTCTATTCTTCATCAATTTAAATTCGTTCTCTGTCTGTCTTTCTTTTGTTCTTTCTGTCTTTCTTCACTAGGTCTCCTATCCCTTTTCCTCCCCCTTCTTCTTCCGTTCTTCATAATAATTTCATAATAATTAGCATCACATCATAATCATTGTCTGCAATTGTTCTCATTATTTTGATGTTTTCACTCCATATATCTCTTCTTTTTTTGGGGGGGGGGGGGGGGTCTATTCTACAACCATCAATCTTCTCTTCTTCTGCCAATTCACCTCCTTTCCCAGTATCGTTGTCCTTTAAATGTTACAAAGCCGCACGAGTCAAAGCTGTGGCTTTTGACACTATTTCATTAAAATCTCGAATTTCAGGCCTAGGACGACTTTAAAGGACATAAGCTTAAAATAATTAACCACGGACGCGCGCGTAGTCACACGCGCACGCATATACACACCCGAACAGTCACGTCACATACACGCACAAGCACACGTGCACGTAGGCACACGCGTGATATTAGCCTCGTGCACTCACATGCAGATCACAGCAAAGCAGGGTCAAGTCCTGGAGATCAAGCCCTCTTAAAGCATCTTCTGGAAACCCGCATTGTCTGACCTGTCAGTACCAGCGTTCATCCGATTAGAGCAGAATGTGCTGGTGAACCATTCTCTTCCACTCTAAACATTGCCCGGTAAGGAAACGATTTGCCAAGTCATATCTTAGTCAGTCGTTTCTTCCACTCTAAACATTGCCCCGTACGGAACTAATTTGCCAATGTATACCCAAGTCAGTCGTTTCTTCCACTCTAAATATTTCCCTGTAAGGAAACGATTTGCCAAGTTATATCTTAGTCAGTCGTTGACTTTCACTCTAAACATTGTTCAGTATGGAACCGATTTGCCAATTTATATCCTAGTCAGTAGTTCTCTTCCACTCTAAACATTGCCCAGTATATAACGATTTGCCAAGTTACGATTTGCCAAGTTACATCTTAGTCAGTCGTTGTCTTCCACTCTAAACATCGCCCAATAAGGAACCGATTTGCCAATTTATATCATCATTATCCAGTGCCATGCCGGCTGGCGTGAGCGATCATGCCTCTCCACAAATTACGATCTCCGAAGTTATGGATCAATTTGTGTGTTGACCCGCTTCCATGCCATGACACAAGACTGTAAAGAATCTTCTCACTCTGTCTTCCTCTATCTCTCTTTCAGCAAATCTTTCTTGTTGTCACAACATGTTCCAGATTTTGTCTTCTCAAAATGTGACCTCTTTCTTATATTGCTGATAAGTTCTCTTTGCGACTCATCTTCCTTTAAAACGTCTGACTGATCATTTTGGTTGTCCAATTAATTTTCAGCATTCTTCTATGAAACCACATTTCCAAGGTTTCCAGGGATATTTTCGCCTGTTTATATCTTTCTTAGTCAGCAGTTTTCTTCCGCTCTAAACATTGCCCGGTAAGAAACCGATTTGCCAAGTTATATCTTTTACAACCCTTTCTTCCACTCTAAACATTTCCCAGTAAGGAATCAGTGTAACAAGTTATCTTATTCAACCATTTTCTTCAGCTCTAAATAGTATCCAGTAAGGAACTGACTTTCTAAGTTATACCTTATTCAGCAATCTTCTCCCACTCTATACATTGCCCGTCTAGGGACATTCTCTAAAGGCAAGTAGCTTTCCATTGCTTTCTGAACGACCGACACTCATACCATTGTATGAAAATCTACGCAAGGCAGTCTACTGCAGCATCGCCGGCAGCTGTCGAACAGAATAGAAAATCTGCATTTATGTGACAGAATCATAATGTGGACCAGTGAGTATAACTAAACAGCATCTGCATTAAATAAGAGAAGCAATGGCTGCAGTAGGGTATAGGAAACACAAAAATTTAAGTATACGTAGCTCCTGCGAAAAGATGAGACATACTAAACACATTTGGCCACACATTTCTTATATGGCACATTTGCAGCTGATTTGGACTCAACCTTTGTAGAAAAAGATCACCAAATTGGACCCAACTTTTGTGCCTTCTTGACAACGAAGAGTTGTATTTTAAAATTATTTTATAATTATAAATGTTTCTTTAGATCTGTTTGTGTTGTCCCGTCCCTGATGAAGATTTATATAACCGAAACGTCATTTGCTGTGCAATAGGATACTTATTTTTATTTTATTATTTTATTAGTAAATATTTTTTTTTTTACATTGTATCTTGTTTTGGGGGATTTTCACTCTGTGATTTATGTTCACTTTCATGCAGTCCGTCGTAAGGTATGTGCACTGTATCCTTGTTTATTATGTCTCATCTTTTCGGGGGAGCCACATATACCTACCTATTTGTATTTCATAAACAAAATCTAGAGAATAAAGTCACGCGGAAAGGACGCTGGTGTTGAATAGGATACACGATGAGAAAACCCATCAATAGTGTAACTAGGAAACCCTATACATGGAGCCCACGAGGAAAACAAAACACAAGGAGGCAAAAACACACGAGGAAGATGATTAGAGACATAAATAAATAGTTTGGGGAGGGCATTGAGAAAGCTGCAGGAGACAGCACCGATATATGTGACATTGGGGTGAATTTATTGAGGGCCAATGTTCTACTGGCGAGAAAAGGCAGAAGGAGGAATGCCTGTGGTTTGTGACAATATATTGTGAATGTGTGTTTTCAGAAATCACTTTACGGGATCGGTACTCTAAATTACCATTTGGTATAAGCCATATGAAAATGCTGGAAACATCTATGATAATGTTGGGATAATAATAATAATAATAATAATAATAATAATATAAGCTTTTTTCTACGACTAGAACGCAAGTCAAATAACAATGATAGAGTATGAATAATGAAGACACAATGAACAGTCTGCATGAATTATTGCCTGGCATATTTCGCTGCAACTCGTCACGTACATACTGCAGAAATCACACAGGATAAACTAAAGCAATAAGATATATCCTCCAAGCTGAAATACACAACACACATACTCAGACAGTAATCTTAATTATAGAATATGTACAGAATTCATAGTGAACCATTGTTGTTGAGCACTTGGGTCCCTTTGGCTTTGTGTTGACTTAAACGCATGCCTAGTCCCTGTAATGTCTTCTCTGTGTGTTGTGTGTTATGTGTTGTGTTGTGTGTATGAAATTTGTTTGCTGATAAAGGCTAGCCACCGTAACTTCCTATGTTTTCGGTAATTGTGTTCTGTAAAACCGAATTACGTTGTGTTATTTTATATTGTTAACATTTCCACAGCTTTACCGCAGTTCCACTAAGTTTATGTATACCATCAAGGAACGATGGCTTTATTTCTCGATATAAAATCCCTATGTGCATATATTTGTCAGGTTACATATTGTCTAATGCAGTGGTTCTCAACCTTTTTTGGCCCATTCCCCCCTTCACCATATTTTCAGAACGCCATTCCCCCCCCCTCCCCCCCTTCCTATCAAAAATTTGGCCCGTTCCCCCCTTCACCGTATTTTCAGAACGTCATCCCCCCCCCCTTTTTTCATATTTCCTATCTAAAAATCTCCTCACCCCCACACAGTATACGTAAAAGTGGAAGGCAAATGTAACAGCATATACTAAAACAAGTCTAGACATCCACATAAAACATGATTTGTGGGTCTACTTACTTTATAAAATGAATTTTAGAAGGACGAGACATACATAACTGTAAAGTATGAAGGGAAAAACTATGTCAAGTAATCGGTTCTTGTATTAACACGATCTTGAAATGGTCTTCATCCCCCCCCCCCCCCCGGGAAACCCTGAAATTCCCCCCTGGGGGGGGGGGGGGAATTCCCCAACGGTTGAGAACCACTGGTCTAATTCGTCCTGTGATTTCTACGTTATTCAGATACACTTGTCAGTGATCATCTGCAATGGTAAATGTATTTCTCGTGTTATTTCAATAGCTTCGGGGATTCCCTAATGATTGAACTTAATTCAATGCCGTTCATTCCAAGAATAACGTTTTCATTTAGTAGATATGAGGCTGCCTGTTTGAATGACTATTTATTACAGCCCAATTGTTAAGGCAATTCGATGTATACTGTCAAGATTTATGGGCATGTTAGGAACTTGAAAATATAAACTGAAAAAGTGAGAGGTAATAAAAACACAGCGTACATACCTTACAACGAACTCAGTTCCGACAAAATATTGTTATTATTATTATTATTATTATTATTATTATTATTATTATTATTATTATTATTATTATTATTATTATTATTATTATTATCATCATCAATGTTATTTTACCACTGAAATTTCCTTGTGCCGGAATAGCATTCGTTGTAAGGCGTATACACTGGGCCTGTGTTTATTATCTTTTATATTTTCACAGAAGTCACCCACACCTAGCTATTCTAATTTTATATTGTTATATCATGTCACAGCCGTTTCTTCTCTGATCTATTAGAAAACTTAGTGACACCCGGTAAACTTGATGGCATAAGAAGAAAAGTAAAGAGATAAAATACCTAGATAGCTTAGGAACACAACATAATTAGGATAAGAACACAGACCTGGTCCGGTATTCTGATCACTTTATAAGATGTTGACTCATGATTAAAGAAGGGATTTGGATTGGTAAATGATGATGCTAATGAAGCACAACCTGCGGCTAACATGTTGAAACGGGCAATTTCCAAAGCATGAGACGTGAATGCAGTTCGTAATCTCGCATACCGCGTTCGAAACACAGCTGCGGGCGATTTGGAAGCCGTGTTGGTTTCAATACAAAGATATCTTCTTCCTCCTCTTCTTCTGCGTTCATCCGGAGTTTTTTTTTTTCTTTTTCGGATGTGATTGCGTTCTTGCGCCGTTAGGCCGACACATCCGACTTCTGCGGGCATTTGTTGACCGGGTTAACCTTCCCGGGGTATACAAAGATATGAGTGCTGGTCGTTCAGAAAGCAATGGCAAACTACTGAACTTAAACTTGCCAAGAAATCACAAACAGCCAAACAACGTTGGGGGTCTACTGTCAAGCCCTGTAAAGGATAATAGTTTAGTTAGTTGCATGTCCTCTACAGGACGTAGCAGTAAACCCCATCATTCTTTGACTGTTCGTGATGCCTGGGCAAGTTTACGTTCAGTAGTTTGTCGTTGCTTTCTGAACGACCGACACCCATACTATTTCATAAAAACCAACGTAAGACGGTCAAAGGATATACAACTATCTTTAAATTGAGATGTAAATGGTACATTCTGCTGGCCCTATATTTGTATAAAACGGACGGCACTTGATCGATATACCCCGCCATCTGCCTTTCCTTCCCGGAGAGTTTGCTGGTGCATTTTAAGCTGTTTCAAATTTGGAGTTCAGATCAATAAAAAATAATATAATCCCTGCCTCATAAGGGATTCGACAATATGACCACCGATCGGCAAGCAAGCTTGCAAGCTATAGCGCTACCGCGGTTCCTGACTAATCCGTGACCTGGTCTTATACAGACAGAACCCTGACCCCCTCTGCTGTGTGTCCACCGTGACGAGGTAGAGGGGCTTGTGCGTCCCAATGACCCCAAGAGCTATGCCGACAGTAGCACAGCTACTGGTAGGGCCACCCATGTCGGACAGGTCAAGGGAGAGGGACCAGACGAAGAGACACACAAACCTGCTGCCTTGTAGGTAGACTGGGACAGTCAAAGGCTAGGGAAAGCAATCCCGAATAAATGCTTGTCGAAATCGGATGTACTGAGCCACAGGCTTGACAAAGCAGTGCAACGTAAAACCTGCTGCCTTGTAGGTAGACTGGGGACAGTCAAAGGCTAGGGAAAGCATCCCGAATAAATGCTTGTCGAAATCGGATGTACTGAGCCACAGGCTTGACAAAGCAATGCAACGTAACTTAATTCATGATGTCACAAATCAAAATTAATCGTTATGGTGCTAATCCCGTGAAGTCCCATCAGGCGGCGATAGTGCTGGGCCCCCTGCCTCGAGGGGGTCCACCCATGACTACTGGTGGTCACCTTCCCCTGTGCTGTGGAGTCAAGGCACAGAGGAGTAGGTTAAGAGCTATTGACCAAATACCAAGGACACTCAACATACTACAGTGGAATGCCGAAGGAGTTTACAAGAAGAAAGACTCCCTAACACAGCGTCTTCATAAAGATAGAATAGATGTGGCATGCATTCAAGAGACACACCTTAACGCCAATCACAAATTCTCAGTCAGAGGATATCAGGCCACACGTTTCGACGGCGAAGGACACAAAGGAGGAGTTGTAATACTTACACGAAATACAATACCTTGCAGCGAAGTATCTGTGATCTCTGACAACCAAACGGAAATTATAGGTGTTGATATAATGATAAGGACGTGAAATAAGAATCTACAATCTGTATAGCCCAGCAGATAAGGACCTTACACTCTCAAACATGAAAATAACTGACACAAACTGCATTATTGTCGGAGACTTTAATAGCCGTTTCAGAAAGATGGGGATACCCAGATACTGACAAAAGAGGAGATGAATTGGAGGACTGGGAAATAGACTCAAATCTCCATCTACTCAACAAAGCGGATGACACACCGAGCTTTTACTCCAGAAGATGTCTTACCACTTCTACTCCAGACTTAGCTTTCTGCACAGGAGACATCCTCCACAAAATCGATCGCCATGTGCTGGACCAATTAGCAGGTAGTGACCACAGACCAATCAAGCTTGTAATGAATATGGAGTATGTTCCACAGGAGCAAAAGCCCTTGCCCCGCTGGAATTACAAACGAGCAGACTGGGACAGATTTGCCACACTAACAGACAAATATTGTGAAAACATAAATACACGATATGGCAACATAAAGCAAATGGTGGAAAGTCTAAACAGAGCGATAATACAGGCAGCCACTGAGTCCATTCCAAGAGGAGCGAGGAAAAATTACAAACCATACTGGACTGAAGAACTACAAAGTTTGGAGGACAAAGTTGAAGATGCCAGGAAGACAGCAGAGAGAGAACAAAACAATTGAAGCGATCATCTCTCTCAAAGCCATCTCAGCAAAATATAAAAGAACAGTAAATCAAACAACAAGAGAATTGTTGGAGGGAAAAAACAGAAAACCTGAATTTTGACAGGGATGGAAACACACTATGGAAACTAGTGAAAGCCATGAACAATGAAGGACCTAGCAACAAACAAATAACAATTAAACAAGGAAAAGCCTTGCTTACAGGAAAAAAGGCTGCAAATGCACTAATGGAACACTATGCAAATGCAAACCACATTGATATTACAACCGAACAGAAGAAAGCAATCAAAGACAAACAGATACATCATAGAAATACAGAGACAGCAGCAGAATATATGATGGCAAATCTAACAATGGAAGAAATGGAACAGGCAATGAATACCCTAAAAAAGAAGAAATCACCAGGAAAGGATGGAATCACAAATGAAATGCTAATAGGACTAGGCACTAAGGCAAAAAAGAAACTACTAGCAGTCCTAAATTACAGCTGGAAGAGGGGAATAGTCCCACAGGCATGGAAGGAAGCTATACTAATACCAATCCCAAAGAAAGGAAAAGACCTGGAAGAACCAAATGGCTATCGACCTATAAGTCTACTTAGCTGGTGGTAGGAAAATTAATGGAACGCATTATCAATGGCAGGCTAACATGGCATCTGGAAGAAAACAAACTCTTAACACCACACCAAGCAGAATTCAGAAAGTACAGATCCACTGAAAGATCAAATAACCTATATAGCTCAGGAAATAGAGGATGCCTTCCAAGAGAAAAAGCACACACTAGAGGTCTGGATAGATTTAGAAAAAGCATTTGATAAAGTATGGAAGGAAGGACTGAAAGTAAAACTGCAAAAAATGCATGTTTGTGGGAAAATGTACAAATGGATCAGCCACTCACCTTGAGAACAGAACTGCCAGGACAAAAGTACAAGGACAAACAAGCAAAATGATGCTGTTGGAGCAAGGTGTCCCCCCAAGGAGGAGTTCTTTCACCAACATTATTCCTAGCATATATAAACGACATCACAGAAAATTTTCCAGCCAGAGTACACACATCATCCTTTGCAGATGACCTAGCCATATGGACATCTGAAGAATATATTAGTACAGCTAACAGCAGAATACAGCAAGCCTTATTAGCACTAGAGGACTGGTCAAAATCATGGCTAGTGAAGATAAGTGAGGAGAAAACAACATGCACAGTGTTCTCCCTCTCAAATAAAACTCAACAACCTAAGCTGGTATTGAATGGAAAAATATTGCGCCATGAAGAAAATACAAACTATCTCGGAGTCACCTTTGATCGTCGCCTGACATGGAAAACACAGGTTGAGAAAAATCGAACAAGAGCAAGGCAAAGAATGGCAATCATGAAAAAGCTTGCTGGTACAACGTGGGGAGCAGATGAGAAAGTTCTCAAGAAGTTATATACTGGACGGGTGAGGCCAGTACTGGAATATGGCATTGGCAGCTTGGGCAACAGCAGCTAGTCAACTTAACAAAATAAGTAGAGTCCAAAATCAAGGATGCGAATCATAACTGGAAGCCTGAAGACAACGCCTATTAATGAACTAGAAATGATCACTTGTTTACAACCAATGCAGGATAGAAGAGATAGCAGAGCCAGCAACAAGCAGAAAAATTAGAAGATGACAGACCACCCTATGTATAAAAGGTTTAGTGGTTTTGGAAAGGGACGACTGAAGCGTAGCAACTTTGTAGAAACTGCAAAACGAAAGATTGATTAGGGCAGATCCCATACTTAAACATATAAGACAGTCAACCTATTTACAATGCAGACAAAGTTCCAAGCTTGGAGACAGCAGCAACTGCCTGAGATGATAGAAAACATTCCTGGTATTGAGAAAAAGAACACTCAGCATGAAACCGACAGAAGAGAAATACCCTAAACTACATAAAAGAACATTACCCAAGCAGCAATTGGACCCATGCATATACAGTTGGGATCAGCCAAAAATTCAATAGAGAATGGAGGAGGAGGAATTCTCCTAAATTTAAAAAATGGATGTGAAAAAAACACATTCAGTGGCAACTGGAAAGTTTTCAAGTAACTTCAAAGCCGAGGTAGAGGCTCTGAAAACTGCAGCAGAAATGCTCTTGATGGAGGAAAATAAAGAGAAGCAAATAGCTATCTTCACAGATGCAAAGTCAGCTGTCTCAATACTGAAGAGCAATAACAGCACAGAAATAGCTGACCTAAGAGCAGCACTCCATGGTCTATGCCAGAAATCCAAAAAAGTTGTAATACAGTGGATCCCATCACATTGCAGTATACCTGGAAATGAAGAGGCTGACAGACTGGCAAAAGAGGGCGGACGACTACCACAGCCTGACATAGACAGCTATAATGAGGCAAAGAGGTTGATAAAAAGCACCTATAGAACCAAATGGGAATCAGAGCATCCAGGCCACCAGAAGGATGATGCATATTACAAACTCGACAGAAGAGAACAAGTAGCAATCTTCAGACTCCGCACAGGACATAACAGGCTGAAATACCACTTGTTCAATAAACTAAAGATAGGAGATACCGATGAATGTAATTGTCGAACTGGAAAAATGACAGCAAAACATTTGCTGCAGGATTGCCCAATATATGCAGAACGGAGAAAGATATTTTGGCCCACACCTACTTCATTTGAGGACAAGCTCTATGGAGATATCAACAAGCTCAAGTTGACCGTAGCTTACTTTAACTACATACAGGTTGACATGTAAAGGTGTATGAAGAAGCATTCAGACTGCCACACTTCATACCACAGGTATGTCGGTTACAAAAGTCTCCCAGAGGCATGAAATGGAATATTGCTGGATAGGAGATCCACTACGTGGAAAGTCCGAATCAAAAGCTCACTGTGTGGGCTTTCAAAAAAGGTGGAAAAAGTGTCCTAGTGGCACGAAATGGAATATTGCTTGGATAGCAAATCCATTATGTGGAAAGTCCGAATCAAAAGCTCACTGTGTGGGCTTTCAAAAAAGGTGGGAGAAAAAGTGTCCTAGGTGGCACGAAATGGAATATTGCTCGGGTAGCAAATCCATTTGTGCGGAAAGTCCAATCGAAAGTCACTGTGTGGATGTCATCTGCACACTGCATTCTTCTGGTTTCCGGAAGAACAGCCTATGGTGAACAGAAGGCCTAATATACGGAAGTGAGGCTAAGCAGCCATGGGTGAGCCCAGTATCAGAGCGCTGTGTGTTGGCTCTGCAGTATGGAAGCTTCCTTGGATGGCGGGGAATGCCCATGGTCTGCCCTGCCTTCCCTTGAGGGCTGACCAGGATTGTCTTTGCTGTTCTATATGGGCCAGCTAGGATGGGAGATAACACCACAACCGTGAGAGTCCAAACGTCCTAAGAAACCCCGGGAAGGTTAACCCGGTCAACAAATGACCGCTCAGAAGTCGGATGTGTCGGGCCTAACCGGCGCAAGAACGCAAGCTCTGCTGTAAACAGGCCACAACGCAATCACATCCGAAAAAAAAAACTCCGGATGAACGAAGAAGAAGAAGAAGAACCCTGACGATTAGTCATACAAGCAGAAGTTAAAGGTGCCCGCTTCGATGTCACAGTGCCATATCGGGGAATTTCTCTATGCGCACGTTGTATTGAACAAACGACGGTCGGTGGTCAATGGTGTTAGTATCGAGGTGGTCGATTTACACCTCAGACTACTTGCTGTTGCCCATTTGACGTGGCTGGGTCTTTAGCAGACCCATGCTGTTACACCAGAAACACCACCTCGAAGGTGATGTGAACTCTGGACCTCAGGGTGAATACGGTATTCTATGACGGTTCTTTAAATATAATACTAATAAAAACAATTATTATTTAATGTACTATTATTATTATTATTATTATTATTATTATTATTATTATTATTATTAATATAATTATTATTATGGAGTATTAGTAGCAGCAGCATCAGCAGCAGCAGCAGCAGCAGTAGTAGTAGTAGTAGTAGTAGTAGTAGTAGTAGAAGTAGTAGTAGTAGTAGTAGTAGTAGTAGTAGTAGTAGTAGTAGTAGTAGTAGTAGTAGTAGTAGTAATCTTTATTGATGACGCCGAAATAGAGATGGTAGACCATTTTACATATCTAGGATCAGTGGTAAATAGCAAATTATCCCTAGATCAGAAAATAAACATCCGGATTGGTAAGGCAGCAACAACAATGAACAGGTTAAGAAAAAGAGTCTGGGAGAACAGAAGCTTACTGCCAAAACAAAAGTCCTTGTCTATCAAGCCTGTGTCCTTAGTACTCTTCTTTATTGCAGTGAAACCTGGACAACTTACTCACACCAAGAGAAACATTTAAGACAGCTTTCATATGCGGTGTCTGCGAAGAATTCTTGGTTTTAAGTGGCAAGACAAAATCACAAATACTGAAGTATTGGAAAGATCAGGTTGTGTGACAGGTTTATTCCATGCTCAGTCTTCGTAGACTCAGATGGATAGGACATCTTAGGAGGATGGATGATGGTAGAATACCAAAGGACATTTTTTTTGGTGAATTACAGATGGGTAAGAGATCTCAGGGTCGGCCTCTACTACGAGACAAAGATGTGTGTAAGCGGGACATGATTGATACAGGCATTGATAATGCACATTGGGAGCAAGTCGCCGCTGAACGTGTTGCATGGAGGGCAAATATCAGAAATGGAATAAAGACAAAGGAGAAAATTATTGCAGATAAGTCACACACCGAGCGTTTGAGACGTAAGATGGTGCATGATGGTGAAAATGACCATGTGTTAACATGCACCTACTGTGAACGGACATTTGCAGCGCAAATTGGCCTTATCAGTCACATTCGCTACCGCCATAGGTAAATGCTATTATGCCTTTTTAAAGCACAAACTATCGTCTGACAAGACGGCAAGGTGCCAATGAGTAGTAGTAGTAGTAGTAGTAGTAGTAGTAGTAGTAGTAGTAGTAGTTGTTGTAGTAGTAGTAGTAGTAGTAGTAGTAGTAGTAGTAGTAGTAGTTGTAGTAGTAGTAGTAGTAGTAGTAGTAGTAGTAGTAGTAGTAGTAGTAGTAGTAGTAGTAGTAGTAGTAGTAGTAGTAGTAGTAGTAGTAGTAGTAGTAGTAGTAGTAGCTAGTAGTAGTAGTAGTCAGTAGTAGTTAGTAGTAGTAGTAGATAGTAGTAGTAGTAGTAGTAGCAGCAGCAGCAGCAGCAGCATCAACAGCACTAGTAGAAATAAGATGGGACCTCTTACCTTTGTTTTGCTCGGAATCCAACAGCACACGAATAAATAATACACCAGCAAACAAGTCTATTATGTTTGTAACAGTTCTGACATGAAGTTTGAAACGATGAATCGGATGACAGCCTTGAAAAGAAACATTCGTCTTCTGGCTCTTTGAATAGTTAGAGATAATAGGACATCGTTTGTGCAGGCGCGTTAAGTCTGCTACATTAATACTGGCTCTCATCTACGGGTCGGTTCTGGCACACAGCTGGGCTGGGTTCACTATCAATGCACGGATGCAGGGTGGTGTTCTGTCCACGTAGAACATCATTTGTAAATATTTGGTTAGAATTATGTGCCACCTTTGTTAAGTTTCCGCTGTGGTGTATATGAAAGGGCACTGCTTGAGTTGAATACCCAGTTTTAAAATAATTATTTTGTTGACTGCGAAAAACCCTAGTGTTGAATCTTTAAAATGAGTACAATCTTAAAGTTTGCAGCCTAGTATTTGTGAAAACGATGGAGGTCAAGAGGGAATCACGGAAGTAATAATATATAATACAAGTAGTGCCTGACCACAAAATATGTAAAGTGAACAGCGATATCAAGGAATGTGGTGATCTGATAGTTATACAGCAATGCATGTCATAATAGTGAGTGTATGAGAAGGCCTATAAAAACACAGTCCCAGTCCCTTAGGAGATCTCTAGCTTCACATTCGCCCACTTCTAATGCAATGTCTGATATTGCCACTATCTTTGGGGTCTCTCTACTTTTTTCTTTTGCTTTGGGTGCTCGCTTACTTTGAAGTCAATCGTAGTCCATACACTTGCTACTACTTTTATTGCACTAGACTGATATTGCATGTGGATTAGCTTACCCTATTACCAATGGCCCTGGTCATCAGGTGAATCCACTCCGAATTCAGAGGTACATGTAATTTACGTCCACAAGTCAAGGCCGAGAAGTCAACATTTTAGTATAACTGACTGATGTAGGGGTTAAACCCGCTATCTCGGCATCAGCATACCACATGTTTAAGAAATGAGCGCTGTTATCCATTCGGCCATGCTAACCTTGAGTCTCTGGTTAATACAATTAGGATGGAGGCGGGAGAGCGGAGGAGGTAGGGGGGGGGGGGGAACTACCAGATCATGATCAGGTCCCAGAATTTGGACCATCTCTACGTGGTGCAGCGTATCTACAAACTGGGTCTCCAGTTTAGTTAACGTTCCCAAGATGGTCACGTCTTCACTGAAGGTAAGCTCCAGCAGCAGTCTTGCACACCTGCACAGTTTCTGAGTTCTGGGAAGGGAAGAGTAGTTACAGCGCAACTACAGTGGAGATGGTGAGTCGGCCCTGGGTTTGGAGAGATGTTTCTTCTTCTTCTTCTTCTTCTTCGTTCATCCGGAGTTTTTTTTTCGGATGTGATTGCGTTGTGCCTGTTTACAGCAGAGCTGCGTTCTTGCGCCGTTAGGCCGACACATCCGACTTCTGCGGGCATTTGTTGACCGGGTAACCTTCCCGGGGCTGGAGAGATGTTTCTATACCTACTAACTCCGACAGATGAAAGCCCTTTTCAGTGTACAAATATTACAAGACACCGAGTCAACACGTAAAATCACATCATGTGAGATGAGATGACTAAGAAACGCAGCTAGAAAAGCTAGAAGAGATAGAGAGACAAATGAGAAACTAAGAAGACCTTCGGGGATAACACATATTACCGACTGTATAGAACACAATAGAATTAAATGGTTCAGAAGTTTAGTTAGAATGGAACAAGATCAAGCAGCGGCTAGAGGCGTTCTACGTGAGAACATCGGGATACAAGATGAGAGGATGACCCAGGAAGAGCTGGTTACATGGACTTTGTAGAAATTAAATATAAATTATAAAGTTAGCACAAGTAACAAGACAAGCGAATCACAGAAAATTACTTCTGCCTCCTCTCTGTGACGCTTCACGGCAAAAACCAGTAAGACAAAGAAGAAGAAGAAGAAGAAGAAGAAGAAGAAGAAGAAGAAGAAGAAGAAGAAGAAGAAGAAGAAGAAGAAGAAGAAGAAGAAGAAGAAGAAGAAGAAGAAGAAGAAAAATTATGTTTATGTATTTATACACGAAATTATTTTTACAATATCTGAATTCAGCATCCACGTTTCCCCATTGGTTTCTGTCTCATCTCATCTTGTTCCTCATGTACCTTGCGGTGTCGAGGTGAAGTATAAACAGCGGGAGAGTGCCCGTTTATGGGCTTCATGTATCGATATTCCCATGGACTCTGTTATTCCCTGCATCCATCGTTTACGTGGTCGGCCTCTTCTTCTGCTTCCTTCTGGTCTGTACATCATTGCTTGTTGTGGTATACTGTTAGTTGGTAACCTACTTGTATGGCAAAACCATTTGATGTGCTGCCTTCTAATAAAATCTAGTGCAGCTGCAATCCACACTTTAGTCCTGATTTCTTCATTTCTGATCTTATCTCTTCTTGATACATTGAGTATTCTTCTTAGGAATCCTATTTCTGTTGTTGTGATGTTTCTTTTCTCTTTTCTTGTGTTGTAAAGTGCTTTCTTAGTAGTTATTGATACATGTTTGTTCTTTAGTATTGGTGCCATCTGTGCAATGAGTTGGTTTGCCTTATTACATCTATTTTCGATCTTGTCTTCTGATTTGCCATTTGATGATATTATACTTCCTAGGTACTTGAAGCTCTTTACTTGTTTCAAGGGATGTTCGTTTAGGTGAATTGTTGTTGTTTGTTCTTCTTTAGTTATAGTCATTACCTCTGGTTTGCTTGTGCTAATTTTCATGTTATGTTCCCTACACATTTCGTTTAGACTATTCATGTGGTCTTGTAATTCAGCTTCTGATTTTGCTATTTGTGCTTGGTCGTCCGCAAACAGGAGTTCTCTAATGGTTAGATTTTCAGATGGTTCTTCTTCCGTGTTCTCGTCCACGCGGTGTTTTTATGGTCTGTTTGGCTGGTTTCTTTACACATGTTGTCTATATATGTTATGAACAAGAGAGGGGACCGGACACAACCTTGTCGTACTCCGGATCTTATGGTGCAGGGTTCTGAGTGTCCTCCAGTTGCTCTCACTATGCATTCACTGTTGTTTTATAAGATTCCACATAGGTTTCTTAGATGTGTACCCACTTCTTACTGTTTAAGGATTTCCCACAACTTGTTTCTATCTACTCTATCAAATGCCTTTTCTTGGGACAAAGGCTAAGTATAGTGTTTCATTGAATTCGATTGACTCTTCTATAAGTTGTCTAAGAGCAAAAATAGCATATGTGCATCCTGTGGTTTTCCTATATCCAAGTTGTGTTTCGCTTAGCTGGGGTTCTATAGTAGTTCGTAATCTTCTCTCAAGAATTTTACAAAATATTTTCCCAGTATGACTCAACAGTGAAATGCCTCAGTATTGTGTGCAGTCTCGTTTGCTGCCTTTGCTTTTCCAAATTGAGATAATTATGGCACTTCCCCAGTCTCGTGGTGTCTGTTTTTCTACCCAATCATGGTGGAAAAGTGTATGTAGCCATGCTGTTCCTATTTCTCTTGCTGCTTGAATTAGTTTATTTGGTATTTCATCTTATCCCGGTGATTTGTTCAATAGGACTAATCTGACGGCTTCTATAATTTCTTCTTTCAGTATGTCTGGTTCTAGTTCTTCGGTTGCATCTTGCTTTCTGTATGAATAATTTTGAAGACTGTCATACCTTGATTACATTTTAACACATGAAGAAAGAAAAATAAAGAGTAAGCAAGTAAGTAAGAAAGTAAGTAAGTAATTAATTAAGCAAATGAATAGGTAACTAAACATGTTAGTAAGTAAGTAAGTATGCAAGTAAGAACGTAAGTAGGTATGTAAGTATGTAGGTAGGTAAGCATGCAAGTAAGTAAGTAAATATGCAAGTAAGTAAGTAAGTAAGTAAGTAAGTAAGTAAGTAAGTAAGTAAGTAAGGGAGTGAGTGAGTGATTGAGTGAGTGAGTGAGTGAGTGAGTGAGTGAGTGAGTGAGTGAGTGAGGAAGGAAGTATGTAAGAAAGTAAGTAGATATATAAGTAAGTATGTGAGTAGGTATTAAGTAAGTAGGTAGGGATGTATGCAAATAAGTAAGTAAGTAAGTAAGTAAGTAAATAAGTAAGTAAGTAAGTAAGTACGTACGTAAGTAAGTAAGTAAGTAAGAAAGTAAGTAAGTAAGTAAGCAAGTAAATAAGCAATTATACAAGTAAGTAAGTAAGTGTGCAAGTAAGTAAGTAA
>JACEFZ010001961.1:0-50828 GCA_014155875.1 Cepaea nemoralis | reverse complement strand
TTGTGCACAGTCGATGGAAAACCCTGGAACTCGATGCCCTTTGAAGCCCTTTTTCACTTTGGGGGTCGCCGGGCATGAACTTTACCCAGGGCGTCCCTCGGATTAAGGAAATAATCAATGCCAGTAAATCGATTTCTACTCCGATAATCACAGCGCAGCTAGGAAAACAGCACAGATGAAGAGTTTGCTCGGGTGGTGAAAGGCAGAATAGAACGAACAAAATTAGGAGAGATTTCAAAGTATTTCGAAGAAGTCTACATTCCTGATGACTGCTTTATTCTTATCAAGCTTGATCTGAAGCGAATTCACCTTCTGAAGCTGGAAATAACACCGGAGATAATTGCTACCTGTATTGTGAATTCAAAACTCAAAGTTCAGTACTGTGACATCAAAATTCACAATGAGTCTGTGTTGTCAGTTTCTGCCAGTTCCTCGTCAAAACTAAGTATGTACCATCGGCTTCAGCTGTTGAAAAAGGCACTTCCGGATGTAACAGTTCGGGGGATTCCATCCGTGTCAAGGGCAGTGATACACAAGGATGAAAAGTCCGGAAATTACGAGTTGCTAATTGAGGGAGATAATTTAATCGGCGTTATGGGGACGCAGGGAGTGAAGGGTTCTCAGTGCAGGTCTAATAACACGTACGAAGTTTGGCGTTCATTGGGGATTGAAGCAGCACGCACCACGATTATGAATGAAGTTACAGTTACAATGGAGAGCCACGGAATGAGCATCGATGCCAGGCACACCATGCTGCTGGCTGACTTAATGACCTACAGGGGCGAGGTTCTTGGAATTACCCGGTACGGACTGGCCAAGATGAAAGAATCAGTGCTCATGCTGGCGTCCTTTGAGAAGACGGCTGAACACCTGTTCCAGGCGGCGTATTTTGGCCAGCGAGATGCTGTCTGTGGCGTTAGTGAGTGCATAATCATGGGCATTCCAATGAGCCTCGGAACTGGCATATTCAAGGTTTTGTACAAAGCAGAAAATCCCGCCCACAATTTCCCGCCGCCCCGTGCTTGTGGACTTTCATGCGCCAGAATACAAGTGATAATTAGCGGAGTTACTTTATCATTGTTATTGCTACTGCTGTATGTTTTTTTAAAATTGTTTTTGTGTGTGTTGTTTTTGCACTTCTAAACTTTAGATGTGGATTAAACAAGACCTTGTGGTCTTCTAAATTTGGCGTAGCTATGAAGTCTGTCTTGATTAGTCCCAGGTGATTGTTTTAACTCTTACAGGATGTGGGGGTTTGCAGTGTGTCGACTTCCCAGCACTTGGGTCTGTTTATATAGACTTTGACTTGCTGCTCTTCTGTCTTTATAGTTTTTGTCGGCTAAACTCACAGCCGAGCTGGAGAACTTGCAGCTTTACTGGAGAATTAATCTTGATAGATTAAACTTGTGGCTGGAGAACTAATCTTTATAGACTAAACTTTCAGAACTGTTGGAGGACTAGTTTTAGTAGACTAAACTTGTAGTGTGGCTGGAAAGCTTACTTTTTTACTAGAGAATTAATCTTTATAGATTAAAC
The DNA here is from genome assembly GCA_014155875.1 of Cepaea nemoralis. Lineage (NCBI taxonomy): Eukaryota > Metazoa > Mollusca > Gastropoda > Stylommatophora > Helicidae > Cepaea > Cepaea nemoralis. Next base: position 49,292 of record JACEFZ010001961.1, on the reverse strand, counting down.
TTGTAGTGTGGCTGGGGAACTTGCAGCTTTACTGGAGAATTAATTTTTATAGATTAAACTTGTAGTGTGGCTGGGGAACTTGCAGCTTTACTGGAGAATTAATTTTTATAGATTAAACTTGTAGTGTGGCTGGGGAACTTGCAGCTTTACTGGAGAATTAATCTTTATAGATTAAACTTGTGGCTGGAGAACTAATCTTTATAGACTAAACTTTCAGAACAGTTATACTGGAGAACTAATCTTTGTAGACTAAACTTGTAGTGTGGCTAGAGAACTTGCAGCTTTACTGGAGAATTAATCTTTGTAGATTAAACTTGTAGTTTGGCTGGAGAACTTGCAGCTTTACTGGAGAATTAATCTTTATAGGCTAAACTTGTAGTGTGGCTGGAGAACTTGTAGTTTGGCTGGAGAACTTGCAGCTTTACTGGAGAATTAATCTTTGTAGACTAAACTTGTAGTTGGCTGGAGAACTTGCAGCTTTACTGGAGAATTAATCTTTGTAGACTAAACTTGTTAGTGTGGCTGGAGATACTTGCAGCTTACTGGAGAATTAATCTTGTAGATTAAACTTGTGGCTGGAGAACTAATCTTTATAGACTAAACTTTCAGAACAGTTACACTGGAGAACTAATCTTTGTAGACTAAACTTGTAGTTTGGCTGGAGAACTTGCAGCTTTACTGGAGAATTAATCTTTGTAGACTAAACTTGTAGTGTGGCTGGAGAACTTGCAGCTTTACTGGAGAATTAATCTTTGTAGACTAAACTTGTAGTATGGCTGGTGAATATACACTGGTACAGAAATAAAAAGACTTTGTCCTGCAGGTTAAAAGGACCCCAGCAATTTTGAATTGTTTGTGCTTTCTTGGCAAGTTTACGTTCAGTGGTTTACCATTACTTTGACAACTACTGACACTCATACCATTGAATGAAAACCAATGCAATGTGGTCTGCTTCCAAATCGCCTGCAGCTGTGTTTCAATTGCGGGATTACGAATTGCATGCGTAAACCCTTCGCTATAGAACCGGATTTGAGGTAGAACAAAATAATAAAATTGAGGTGTAATTTTCCATGTTTTCATTGTTTTTTGTTTGTTTTTAAAGATGTTATTCAGACATAATTTAAAATTGATAAGCCAATTATTAAACTGACTTTTCACCGAAGTTATTTCCACAGCCGGTACTACTGTAGGGATGGGAAATGTTAGGTTTTCACATATACCAGGTCATGACATATGAGATGGGATGGCCAGTTCCTTTCCTCATCAGTTTCAAAAGTTGTCTGGTACTCATCTGGGTTGACCCCGGACCGCCGTGGTGGTAGAGAAATATCCCTGCTGCTGCTGTGTATTGAACCATGACTATTGTCTTGGCAGGTAAGTGCACTAACTACTATACCATTGTGACTCCAGTTAAAGGTTGTTGTTTTAGTTCACTTGCTGTGAACTCGAGTGTAGTCCACGTCTGACTGATATTTGAGTGTAAGATAGCTTTCCCTATTACCAGTCTCTCTCGCCATCAGGGGAACCTACTCCGACTTCTAGATAACTGGTAACTTGCATCCCCAAGTCAAGGACGAGATGTCAGAATTTTAGTCCACTGATCGGTGTAGGGGTTGAACCTGCTACCTTGACATCAGCACATGGAAGTTTAGGAGTGGGGCTCTTATCTATTCAGCCATGCTGACTCCAAATGCCTTATGAAATCAGATGCATAGGGCTACAAGTTTAACGGCACATAAATTGACTTTTTAAAAAATAACAGATACCCCAGTGGATTCCCAAATATATCAACACCTTTTGTCAACAGACTTTTGAAGACATCATCTCTCACAGGGCCAATCAGGTGCCAGATAAAAGAGTTTTTGAACTGACATGTGACAGAAATATTTGTGGAATATTGTGAAAAATGCATTCTACAACAGTGGTTGTCAACCGTTGGAATTTCACACACACACACCCCTCCCCCATAAGGGGGGAATTCTAGGGTTTCGGAGGGGGGGGGGGGGGGATTAAGATTATTTCAAGATAATGTTAATACAAGAACTGATTACTTGATATTGTTTTTCCCTCCATACTTTACAATTCTGTACTTCTCGCCCTTCTGAGATTCGTTTTATATCGTAAGTAGACCCGCAAATCATGTTCTTTGTAGATGTCAAGACTTGTTCCAGTATGTATTATTAAATTTAGCTTCCATTTTACATATACTGTGTGTGTGTGTGTGTGTGGGGGGGGGGGGAGAATGTATTGTGAGGAAATATGAAAGGGGGGGGGGGGAATAATGACATTCTGAACATTTGGTGAAGGGGTGCATGGGCCAAAAAAGGTTGAGAACCATTGTTCTACAAGATCTGAACACTGAAGAAAACTGACCAGTAAACTGTATTGTATCTTAGAAATTGAAACACTGTGGCCATATTGTTTGCCCATCAAGAATAATGATGACCATTCATTTCAGCCAGTGGGGTTAAAAGTTTGGATCTTTGAGTTCTTCTTCTTCGTTCATCCGGAGAGTTTTTTCAGACATGATTGCGTTGTGCCTGTTTACAGCAGAGCTGCGTTCTGTTACCGTTAGGCTGACACATCTGACTTTTGCGGGCATGTGTTGACTGGGTTAACCTTCCCAGGGGGATCTTTGAGTTCTAATATGGCTGTATGTCGACCGCTCTTTTAGGAGGGTACCCACCAACCGTGGCTAGCTGGTTAGGTAATGATGGAGCAAACAATGTTTAGGGCACTTTTTCTAGTTCCTTCCTCATGCTATGGAGTTTAGCAGCGCTTTCCTATAGAGGGCTGCTCAGTCACTCGGGGGGCTGTCGAACCCCACTGCTGCTCTGGTCAGTAGAAGACGACTATGTGACCTGAACCACCTGTGTGCAGGTCTGCGACTATGACTGCCAGTGTAACCATGCCTGCTGCTTCGCAGCTCACCCATTGCCACAGGACTTGAAGGTGATAGATGAAGTTGGATGAAGAATGACTTGTGCGATGTGACCATATTAAATGTCAAGTGATTTGGACAGAACGATGAGGCGTGGTTACTGAAGAAGAGGCCAGGTCGACCAGTATGTACACAGGACATTGAAGATACCTCGGCATAAAAGCTCATGAGATGGGAGAGACTGAGAAACCTTTCAGCAGACCGTTGCGAAAGCAATGTTCGGAAATAGGCCTGATGCATGATGAAAAATGAGTGACTATGAGAAATGAGTGACTAGTTATCTAGTTAATTATTGATGAATTCAAAACAATGTATTCCAGTTCATGAATTTAAACACTTGCGCCATAAATAAAGTGTTGCACCATTTCTTGCCTGGCATATATTTTGCTGCATCTTGTCAGGTGCATACGGCAGAGGTACATATCTGTGTTTAAGTAGTGATGAATTCTCTAGTTAACTGATAATGGTTTTTATAATAACAATATATTATTATAATTATGGTTTAATTACGGATAAAGAAAAGAACAAATGCATCCATACTTGAAGGGCTGAATATTGAAGAAGGTTGGCTATTAAAAACGATACAACAAAGAAAATTGAAATATTTTGGTCACTTGAAACATCATGAAAGTTTGGAGAGAACAATAATGGAGGGGTATATGCCGGGGAAGAAAGCAAGAGGAAGGCCAAAGAGAAGATGGGTGTAGGATGTGGCGGATGATTTCCAGGTGGGTGTGTTGGACGCAAGACATCTTGCTTATGATCGAGACGTTTTCCGGAAGGTTGTTATGGGAGCGAGGTTCTGCAATGAATCAGCGAATTATGGTTTATATATTTATAATAATGCCCGATATAACATGACTTTGGTGATTCGATGCTCCCTGGTATTCCCAATGTGGTATGGTTGTAGACATATTCTAGTGCCTCAGAGGTATACACATTGAAAATGTTAGAAACATTGTGTACGATGGCTCCGCAGTTAACAAGAAGGCAGCCATGGTAATGCAGCTGATAGCATAATGCCTGCTATCGCCCATATCTGCTGCAGAATCTTTAGGAGTGCAAGAGGTAAGGTAACAATTATCTCGGCGAGAAAGAATTAATAACTATATGTGATCAACTTTTGCTGAGTTGCTGGATGTAGAACGTGTTGATTATCATCATCACCAGAGTCGTGGATCAGCTCTTTGTTCTTGTCTCAACCATGCCACGTGGCCAAGCCATCCAGGTATTTACTTCTCTGCCTTCCTCTTGTTCTTTTCCCATCAGTCTTGCCAATTGTCACCAAGTTCAAGTTTTTTTTCTTCTTGTAACATGCCCAAAAATCTTCACTATGTACGTCTAATTTCTCTAATCAGTTAACGGTTTTATTTGTTTCTTGTAGGACTTGCTTATTGGTTTTTTGTATCTGTCCATGGTATTCATTGCGATTTCCTCAGAAACCACATTTCCACTGCCATCAGATGTTTTTCAGCTTGTCTGCTCATTGTCGACATTTTACATCCATACAAAAGTACAGGCTCTATGTAGCACTTCAACATTCTTTTTCTCATTGCAGTTGACATCTTTTTATAGGTCAGTATGCTTTCCATCTTGCAAAAGGCTACCTTTGCCATAGTGATGCTTGTTCTAATCTCTTTAAGACAACTCTCATCAGATGTTATGATTGTTCTGAGATAGTTGTACCTGTTCCCTTGTGTAAGAATATTCCCATTTAATCATATATTACATTGTGGTATTATTTTCTTCTTAGAGATGACCATGATCTTTTAGTTGTCTTACAATTTAATTCTAACCCTAGTTTTTCACTGTGTACAATAACCGCATCTACTAAATGTCGCAGATTCTGTTCGCTGAGTATATACATCCATTGGCACCTTGCCGTCTTGACAGACGATAGTTTGTGCTCTAAAAAGGCATAATAACTTTTAACTATGGCGGTAGCGAGTGTGACTGATAAGGCCAATTTGCGCTGTAAATGTCCGTTCACAGTGGGTGCATGTGAACACGTGGTCTACGCCAACTGACAAGGACTTATAACCCGTAACAGTTGCCTCTCGCTTTGATTCCGAGACCAGTTAAGACCAGGGATGGAGTTATTGCCTCTCCATAGCACAAAGCCTGGGCTAAAATATAGAGATCATGTGTTGCCCATGCAGCATGATCCCTCTCTCGGCCTGCCTAGTTCACTCCAGAGGAAAGGTAACACCCCTACATCTGGAACAAGACAAGCTGCAGAAGCTGCCGGATCAGCAAAGCATTGCTCTAACTGTCCGCCTGTCGGAGCTTCGATCCTAGACCAGTCGCCAACCAAGGCTTAGGGCCTGGTCAGCCCTGCCATGACAATTTTGTCTTTAGCTTGCATTTCCTCGCACCAGGTTAAGGCTTGTACCCTCCCAATTGTGCTCTTCCGCCCGAAGCCGTTGGCACAATGTGGGGTGTCGGGTTTGGTAAGCGCCGCCCAACGTTCGGCGCTAACAGAAACCAGGTAGTACCGTCTACTGTTATACGATAGCTCAGTCATATCTGACTAAGACCTGACCTAAAGAGTCAGGTGTGTCAAGTGTGAGTATATACAGCATATGATCAATTGTACAATAACAATACATAATTTGACATGGATACATGCAAAATCCTGGCCACTTAATTGCATATTCACGCCCTGATTACCATTGATAATTGCCAGACAAGGGCACTAACCTCTAAGCCACCTTGGCTGCAGTGGTCATTAGAGATGCAGCTAAATGTGCCAGGCAACAAATCATGCAATCTGTTGTATGTGTCTTCGTTATTCAAATTCACTACAGGAAAACATTGTTTTGAATTGAGGCATAATTTTCCACACATTTTAAAAAAAACTTAAAGATATTCAACAATAATTTTGAAATTGTAAAGCGAGTTATTAAACCGATTATATATTAATGCAAAGTATTTCCATAGCCGCTACTGGTGTTGGGTTGTGAAGTGTTAGGCCTTAACATATTCTAGGCCTGTTGTAAGGTATGTCCTGGTGTCTGTCTGTGTCTGTTGTTTCCACATGTGATCTACACACAGCTATTTGTTTTGTGTTACAATCAGTTACAAGGATGACCCCAAAAGATGTCAGTAGCTCAGTGTAACTTTTTATACGAGTGGCTGGCAACAGAATAACTGAAAGATTATAACAGTTGAATAATATTTATTGACCCGATCTGGCAACAGAATAAATGAAAGATCATAATAGTTGAATAATATTTATTAACCCGATCTGGCAACAGAATAACTGAAAGATCAAAATAGTTGAAAATATGTATTGTCCTGATGTGGCAACATTTGCTTTTAAAATATATTCACACATAGTCCTGTACTCATATCATTTGGTTCCTGTACTCCCACCAGTTCTATCGATACCTCCATTAGGTTCCCATTTACCCATTTCTTTTCCATACCCCCTTTCCCCCACTTGGTCCCCCAAGACACACACACACACTCACACACACCCCACCACCACTACCATTTGTTTTCAAGTCCCTGACCATTGGGTCCCGTAAATTTGTTTCTTGTGACCCCTTTATTTGTTTCACTTACAATTTGATACCCAAATTCTCTTTCTTCTCTTCTCCCACCTTTCTCCTCAGGCCAACACACAGTCTGTTTACCATTCTCCCAGCATTTATTCCCCATACAATTATTTCTCTGACCCCCATCTTTGGCTCCCATTCCTACTGTGTTGCATACTCCAATCATGTTTCCTATACCATACCATTTGTTTCCCATGCTCTCATCATTTGGTTCCCATATTGTCATCATTGGATGCTCCATGAGGTATAGATACTTCCCACTTAAGAACTGCTCCCAAGTTAAGAGCCCTTGAACCAGAAATGTTTTTTGTTTGGAAATTCAAGCATGGAATGCAATGTTGGAAATTCTATCACATAACACATATGTTAACAATTCTATCAAATAACACATATGTAAGAAATTCTGTCAAATAAGAAATATTGGAAATTCTATCAGATAACAACTGTTGGAAATGCTATCAACTAATACATATTGGATATTCTTTTAAATAACACACATGTTGGAATTTCTATCATATAACACATTTGTTTGAAATTTTAATCAATGAACACATGTTGGAAATTCTGTCATAATACATAATTTTGGAGATTCTATCAAAAAGCATTTGTTGGAGATTCTATCAAATAACACACATGTTGGAGATTCTGATCAAATAACACAGATGTTGAAATTCTATCAAATAACACACATGTTGGAAATTCTATCAAATAACACATATGTTGGGAAATTTTATCAAATAATGCAAATTCCTCCGAAGTCGGAGAGTGTCTGCCTGTAAGGCAAAGAACCACCAGTCTGCACACCAATAAGCTAGACATGGGACAACGGATACTCACATCAAACCGTCAGGTCCTGTATGACATCACACTGATGTTGGACAGCAGGATGCCTTCATCCGATATACAGGACTTCGCGTTGGAGCTAGCTCAAGCCAACGAACACAAGCAAGCAAGCATATGTTTTGAAACACTATCAAATGAAATATACATTGAACTTCTGTGAAATAAGACGTGTTGGAAATTCTATCAGATAACAACTGTTCAAAATTCTGTCTAATAACACAATGTGGAAATTCTATCAACTAACATGTTTGAAGCTCTTTCAAATACACATGTTGGAAATTCTGCCAGATAACACGCATGTTGCAAATTCTGTCAAATAACCTACATGTTGGAAATTCTAACAAATAACACACATTTTGGAAATTCTGTCAAATAACATAACACACAAGTTGGAAATTCTGTCAAATAACAGTAACACACATGTTGGAAATTCTAACACATATTAAAATATATGTCCCTGGAAATTTGCTCTGACAAAAGTTGTCAAAAAATTGTTCATAATTGTACAGAATATACGCATATAATATATTTATATATAAATTAATATATATTGGACATATCACACAAAAAGTACTACTACTACCATTGAAAATGCTACAGTGCTACTGTGATACTTGCAATGACACCTCTCCGCAGTCAGCAGTTTGCTTCTCTCTCAGTTTTGTGTACAGCAACCTGGAGGGAAGAATGACAATTTATTAGTGTTATACGAGGGGCCTTAAAAGTGATAGAAATTACAATAACTATGCCAATGTAACCTTTCAGTATTGTTGTTAAGGATGTTAAGAGAGTTCAGCATGTATCATCACAGTGCAGATGAACATGGTGACATCACAAGGACAGTTTAAAGATGGCCGCTCCACTTTTGACATGCACCAAATAGAAGCAGCGTTCTGATATCCATATGATCAATTGTACAATAACAATACATAATTTGACATGGATACATGCAAAATCCTGGCCACTTAATTGCATATTCACGCCCTGATTACCATTGATAATTGCCAGACAAGGGCACTAACCTCTAAGCCACCTTGGGCTGCAGTGGTCATTAGAGATGCAGCTAAATGTGCCAGGCAACAAATCATGCAATCTGTTGTATGTGTCCTCGTTATTCAAATTCACTACAGGAAAACATTGTTTTGAATTGAGGCATAATTTTCACACATTTTAAAAAAAAACTTAAAGATATTCAACAATAATTTTGAAATTGTAAAGCGAGTTATTAAACCGATTATATATTAATGCAAAGTATTTCCATAGCCGCTACTGGTGTTGGGTGTGAAGTGTTAGGCCTTAACATATTCTAGGCCTGTTGTAAGGTATGTCCTGGTGTCTGTCTGTGTCTGTTGTTTCCACATGTGATCTACACACAGCTATTTGTTTTGTGTTACAATCAGTTACAAGGATGACCCCAAAAGATGTCAGTAGCTCAGTGTAACTTTTTATACGAGTGGCTGGCAACAGAATAACTGAAAGATTATAACAGTTGAATAATATTTATTGACCCGATCTGGCAACAGAATAAATGAAAGATCATAATAGTTGAATAATATTTATTAACCCGATCTGGCAACAGAATACTGAAAGATCAAAATAGTTGAAAATATGTATTGTCCTGATGTGGCAACATTTGCTTTTAAATATATTCACACATAGTCCTGTACTCATATCATTTGGTTCCTGTACTCCCACCAGTTCTATCGATACCTCCATTAGGTTCCCATTTACCCATTTCTTTCCATACCCCCTTTCCCCCACTTGGTCCCCCAAGACACACCACACACTCACACACACACCACCACCACTACCATTTGTTTTCAAGTCCCCTGACCATTGGGTCCCGTAAATTTGTTTCTTGTGACCCCTTTATTTGTTTCACTTACAATTTGATACCCAAATTCTCTTTTCTTCTCTTCTCCCACCTTTCTCCTCAGGCCAACACACAGTCTGTTTACCATTCTCCCAGCATTTTATTCCCCATACAATTATTTCTCTGACCCCCATCTTTGGCTCCCATTCCTACTGTGTTGCATACTCCCAATCTGTTTCCTATACCATACCATTTGTTTCCCATGCTCTCATCATTTGGTTCCCATATTGTCATCATTGGATGCTCCATGAGGTATAGATACTTCCCCACTTAAGAACTGCTCCCAAGTTAAGAGCCCTTGAACCAGAAATGTTTTGTTTGGAAATTCAAGCATGGTAATGCAATGTTGGAAATTCTATCACATAACACATATGTTAACAATTCTATCAAATAACACATATGTAAGAAATTTCTGTCAAATAGAAATATTGGAAATTCTATCAGATAACAACTGTTGGAAATGCTATCAACTAATACATATTGGATATTCTTTTAAATAACACACATGTTGGAATTTCTATCATATAACACATTTGTTTGAAATTTTAATCAATGAACACATGTTGGAAATTCTGTCATAATACATAATTTTGGAGATTCTATCAAAAAGCATTTGTTGGAGATTCTATCAAATAACACACATGTTGGAGATTCTATCAAATAACACACATGTTGGAAATTCTGTCAAATAACACACATGTTGGAAATTCTATCAAATAACACATATGTTGGAAATTTTATCAAATAATGCAAATTCCTCCTAAGTCGGAGAGTGTCTGCCTGTAAGGCAAAGAACCACCAGTCTGCACACCAATAAGCCGGACAATGGATACTCACGCAAACCCCAGGTCCTGTATGACATCACACTGATGTTGGACAATAGGATGCCTTCATCCGATATACAGGACTTCACGTTGGAGTTCAAACCAACGAACACAAGCAAGCAAGCATATGTTTGAAACATTATTAAATGAAATATACATTGGGACTTGTGTGAAATAAGACAGATAACACAATGTGGAAATTCTATCAACTAACATGTTTGAAGCTCTTTCAAATAACACATGTTGGAAATTCTGCCAGATAACACGCATGTTAGAAATTCTGTCAAATAACCTACATGTTGGAAATTCTAACAAATAACACACATGTTGGAAATTCTGTCAAATAACAACAACACACAAGTTGGAAATTCTGTCAAATAACTGTAACACACATGTTGGAAATTCTAACACATATTAAAATATATGTCCCTGGAAATTTGCTCTGACAAAAGTTGTCAAAAAATTGTTCATAATTGTACAGAATATACGCATATAATACTATTTATATATAAATTAATATATATTGGGACAATTCACACAAAAAGTACTACTACTACCATTGAAAATGCTACAGTGCTACTGTGATACTTGCAATGACACCTCTCCGCAGTCAGCAGTTTGCTTCTCTCTCAGTTTTGTGTACAGCAACCTGGAGGGAAGAATGACAGTTTATTAGCATTATACGAGGGGCCTTAAAAGTGATAGAAATTACAATAACTATGCCATTGTCTTGTAACAACCTTTCAGTATTGTTGTTAAGGATGTTAAGAGAGTTCAGCATGTATCATCACAGTGCAGATGAACATGGTGACATCACAAGGACAGTTTAAAGATGGCCGCTCCACTTTTGACATGCACCAAATAGAAGCAGCGTTCTGATATCCATGTTTTTATCAGTGGAGGGATGGAACCTACAGAAATTCATCGGCGAATGAAGGTCCAGCACGGTGATGCAAGCCTGTCAGTCCAGCAATTGTATGAATGATGGTCCAGTATGGTGATACATGCCTGTCAGTCCAGCTAGTGTATGAATGAAGGTCCAGTATGGTGATACATGCCTGTCAGTCCAGCAAGTGTATGAATGAAGGTCCAGTATGGTGATACATGCCTGTCAGTCCAGCAAGTGTATGAATGAAGGTCCAGTATGGTGATACATGCCTGTCGGTCCAGCAAGTGTATGAATGAAGGTCCAGTATGGTGATACATGCCTGTCAGTCCAGCAAGTGTATGAATGAAGGTCCAGTATGGTGATACATGCCTGTCAGTCCAGCAAGTGTATGAATGAAGGTCCAGTATGGTGATGCAATGCCTGTCAGTCCAGCAATTGTATGAATGAATGGTCCAGTATGGGTGATACATGCCTGTCAGTCCAGCTAGTGTATGAATGAAGGTCCCGTATGGTGATACATGCCTGTCAGTCCAGCAAGTGTATGAATGAAGGTCCAGTATGGTGATACATGCCTGTCAGTCCAGCAAGTGTATGAATGAAGGTCCAGTATGGTGATACATGCCTGTCAGTCCAGCAAGTGTATGAATGAAGGTCCAGTATGGTGATACATGCCTGTCAGTCCAGCAAGTGTATGAATGATGGTCCAGTATGGTGATACATGCCTGTCAGTCCAGCAAGTGTATGAATGAAGGTCCAGTATGGTGATGACATGCCTGTCAGTCCAGCAAGTGGTATGAATGATGGTCCCAGTATGGTGATATGTCTGTCAGTCCCAGCAAGTGATGAATGATGGTCAGTATGGTGATCATGTCTGTCAGTCCAGCAAGTGTATGACATGATGGTCCCAGGATGGTGGATACATGCCTTGTCAGTCCAGCAAGTGTATGAATTGAAGGTACCAGTATGGGATACATGCCTGTCATCAGTCCAGCAAGTGTAGATGGAAGGTTCCAGTATGGTGATGTCTGTCAGTCCAGCAAGTGTATGATATGAAGGTCCGTATGGGTGATGATGTCTGTACAGTCCAGCAAGTGTATGAATGAAGGTCCAGTATGGTTGATTACTGTAACAGTAAAGGGAGTAGCTTAGGAGTAAAGAGTTAAGGAATGCTGCGCATTCCTTGACTAGTGGGAAAACCATAGCTAGTGAACGTGTGTGCACGAATGAAGAAGTGTATCTAGGCTGGGACACACGTCACTTGGGGGTCAGCTAGCAAGCAAGTAGGTAAACATCGGATTTGAGCATACTATCATTATGCTGTAGTGGAACGATTCGACAAATAAAGAATGTTATAACACAACGGAGACTTAGTGTCCTATACGTCACGTGCCTTCTAACCTGTGTGTAACACCTCTACACTGTAATACAGGTTGATTTGGTGCCTTTGACCTTAAAGAGCAACATGGGATGTTGAGGAGAGAGTTACCGCCATGGAATATTGTTGTGTCTGGGCGTCTGGAGAAGGAAGTTTTTTAAGTAAATAATAATAAGAAACGCAACAGCTGAAAGCCCGCCCAGGGGTAGTTGTTGTGGGTTCTCAGTGTATTTCTGTTTAAAAAGGAGATCGATTTCTCAGGCCAGCTCAAAAAGGTTTGATTGTTAAACTTATTTTTTTGAAAGACTGATGTTTTTATCTGATAAATAGTCTGAAATAACTTGATCACTGACCAACGCTAATTGTATAATGAGATCAAGTAATGCCGTTTTGCATCAAAAATTAGTACACAAGGTTATCAGAATGAACTCGCTGATTACATGTTACAACTTGTGAAGTCTCGAGGTACCAGAAATGATTTGATTTCAACAGAACGATAAGCTGATTCAAATAAAACTCCAAGTAAAACAAAGAATGGTGAAAATTATGAGTTTTAACTCATTGGACTGTTGAAGGTGAAGTCAAGGTTATATTGCAAATTCCATAGTTATTGAGTCGAGATCCTCAATATTCTCTACAGTTACTTCACTTAAATGAAAGCATTGATGAAAATTATCTCAAGTCAAAATTTGGTATACTCAATTTAAACTGACAGTTGTTGAAATGCCACGTAACAAATAAGGGAGTGGATAGCGTCAGGTTTAAATCCAATTATTCTCGACTTGATCATTTTTACGCTGAAACATGTGAAAGTGCCAGATATGCTGTTGGAAAGTGAGTTTGCTGAAACCGTGAGCAGTTGTCGGTTGAATAAGCGTGAAGGTGACCTTGCTTGACGGAGATTAAAGTCCAACGCTTACAGTACAGTCAATAGAGCAAGCAATCAAGCAGTCTTGGATTGATCGAGCATTATATCGAGCACAATCAGCGACAGGAAAACTATAGAAAACTGACTTCGACTTCGATTGAATTAGGAAATCCAGAGGTTTTTTTTGTGTTCTGATCCTTTCAACGGTGTCGATTAGAGTCCTTTTTTATTTGGTGTTGGTATCAGGATCAATTGAAAATTTCTGCGTCAGGATTTCATTTAAGTTCTTTTATCAGGATTCGTGATTGCAACGGAAAATTTTCTTCGTCAGGATCTTCGATTGGAGTCTTTAGTTAGTATAGTTAGATAATAGGTAATATTAGAGTAATTAGTTGAACAGATTGTGTATTTGAAATTAATATTGTTTGAAATATTTTGTATATTGCTTGATAATTTCCAGTACAGATTCTAGAATGCAACCCCAAGAATTTTCACAGGTACTGACTGGAGTTGGTGGGGCAATAGCAAGGTTGGATGCAGTATTAAGACAACAAAATGTAAGCAGTGATGTTGAAAGATTTAGTGGTCAGGCAAACCAGTTTAAGAAATGGGTCATTTCTATTGAGAAACATGCTTATTTAGTAAACGCTACAGATGAGGAGAAAAAGAATTTAGCATACAGAACAAGTACAAGTCCAGTTTCTGACCATATAAGAAGAAAACTTAGAAGCAGCAGGAGGTGAAACCTGGGAAGAATTTAAGGATGATCTCGCAAGAAAATACGCTGAAATTACTGATCCACAACACGCATTCTCAGTATTGCGACAGACTAGACAAAACACTACAGAAAGTGTGCAGCTATACAGTGACAGGTTAATCAATTTAGCTGAAGAGTCATTTTTAGGACAGAATGTACGAGCTGAAGAAGTAGAACGGATGTTGGTAGGAATTTTTGTTGATGGGATTAGGTCAGATGGATTGAAATTTAAATTATTAAGAGAGAATCCGGCAAGATTGTCACAAGCGGTAGATATCGCTATACAAGAGGAAAGCTTGAGGAGAAGGTTTAGATTAAGAGTAGGACGAGAGTTAGGTAGTAGTTCGGAAGATAGAATTGAAGAACCTATGGAAGTAGGACAGTATAGACATGGATGGAGAGGAAGACGAGGAGAAATACAGATGGTACAAAGAAACGATAATGTATATAATCAAGGTAGAGGAGGACAAGTGAGAAATACTGTAAGAAACATAGAAGGTAACACAAATAACTCGAATGTGGTTTGTTGGGGATGTCACCAACGTGGGCACATTTTTAGCTTCTGTGGTAACAGACGTGTCCCATCGAATACACAAAATAATAGAGGTGTTCAGACGAGTACACAGAATAGAACTGCAAATGGCAGACCAGCAAATGGGAATTATGGAGAAATGCAAAGAAATTTTAGAAGATCAGGAAATCAGGGAAATTGGCATCCCGCTTACTGAACAGGGTCGGCAGTAGGAGGGAAGATAGTAAGATCCAAAAGGGGCATCAATGTATTAAAAATCCAAATGATGAGTATAATAGGACATTTAGAAATAAAAAACAAGCAGAGATAACACAATTGTCATTAAATATGGTGGATCCAAGCTCATGTATAGTAGAAATAGGAAAATATAAAGTTAGAACATTAGTTGATTCGGGAGCACAAGTTAGCGTGATTAAAGAAGCATTTTTATATCGAATGTTAAAAAATTGTAAAATATTTAGAATTCAGGAGAATCTTCATTCGGTAACGGGACAAAAATTAGAAGTGCTAGGACAAACGATGATAAACTTTAAATTAGGAGGGATAAATGTCAGGCATATGTTCCATGTAGTCAAAGATTTAAATAGGAATATGATATTGGGTAGAGATTTTTTATTGAAAAATGGGGTGAGACTTTTATTTGATTTGCATAAATTAAAATTCCAAGATGTTTACGTAGATTTAGAAGAAGATATGCATGTGTCGACACTAGTTAGAGTTAAAACGACCATGAATTTAAAACCACAGTCAGTTAATTTGATACAAGCGAAGCTAAAGAGAAACCCGTATTATGTAGCAGGAAACATAGTCAGAATCACTGAATTGCAAAAGGAAATAATAGATGAGCCAGGTTTAGAAGTTCCGGATGGAATAATAGAATTGGATAAAAGTTTAACATTTCCAGTGATGGTTATTAATAACACAGGTAGAGAAATTAAATTATACAGAGGATGTGTAATAGCCAAGCTAGAACATAACGTTAGTGACATATTGGCAACAGATAGAGTAAATATGGCAGGCATAAGTTATTCAGAAACCTCTAGTGAAAGAATTAATAACAGACGCGGATGCGGAAGAAAAGGGAACGTAAGAATGGATGAATTGATCCATCCATCTAGAAGAAATACAGCCCAAATACATTCACTAGACAAAGTAACAAGAGAACAAGAATTGTTGGCACAATTAAAAACTCCGCCAGAAAATAAAGAAGTATTAGAACAACTTATAAAACAAAATCAGGATGTGTTTGCAATTAATGATTTAGAATTGGGAAAGACAAAAACAGTTACAATGGAAATAGATACGGGAGACCATCCACCAATTAGTTTAAAACCATATAGAACTCCATTAAGAAATAGAGAAGTCGTAGAAAAGGCAATAGAAGATATGTTGAAAGCAGGCATAATAACCAGATCAAAATCAGAATGGTCATCTCCGGTGGTAATCGTAGCCAAATCTGATGGTTCGAACAGGTTCTGTTGTGACTACAGGGCGTTGAACAAAATTACTAAGAATGTAGCGTACCCATTGCCGGTGATTGATGATATTTTGGGATTACTTAATGGCTCCACATTTTTCACAACACTAGACGCAAGATCAGGATTTTGGTGTATACCTATGTCAAAGGATGCTAAAAATAAGAGTGCTTTCTGTACTCATATGGGTTCGTACTAATTCTTACGTATGCCATTCGGTTTGAAAAATGCACCGTCTCACTATATGTTCTTAATAAATGAAGTACTAGACGGTATGCAAAATTTTGCCCTAGCATATATAGATGACATATTAATATTTACGAAAGGAAATGTAGAGAATCATTTGAAACATATTAGACTAGTATTTGACAGATTAAGAAGGCATGATGTTAAATTAAAGCTTAGCAAGTGCCAGTTTTTAAAAACAGAAACAAAATATTTAGGCTATATAATAAATAGGGAAGGTATTAAACCAGACCAGGACAAGATAAAGGTTATTAAAGAGTTACCTGCTCCCACTAATGTTAAGGAAGTGCGTGCATTTATAGGAACGTGTGCATATTATAGGAGGTTTGTACCAGGGTTTTCAAGGATAGCAATACCTATTACGAATTTAACGGGTAAATACGCTAGATTTAAGTGGGATGATGAGTGTCAAAAAGCGTTCGAACTTTTAAAGGATAGCTTAACAGTGGTACCATTATTAACACATCCAGACCTGAATAAACAGCTAATACTATACACAGATGCTTCAGACAACGCAATAGGAGCATGTTTGGTTCAACCATATGAAGGAGAAGAATCTGGAATACCAGGGGTTAAAAATGAAAGACCAATCTATTTCTTGTCTCATAAACTCAGCAAGACTCAAAAGAAATGGCCGATTATTGAGAAAGAAGCATATGCTATACACTACGCTCTTCAAAAATTAAATTACTACTTACATAATGCCAATTTCATTATTAGAACTGACCACATGCCATTAAAGTCGATATTAGAAGCACCAATACAAAATAGGAAAATACAAACGTGGGCATTGAATTTACAGGGGTACAATGCTAAGGTTGAATATGTTTCAGGGAAACATAATACATGCGCCGATCTTTTGTCTAGGATTCCATATACACAGTCATCAGGAAACACGGAAGATGAAGCTGAACCAGAGATAGACGATAGAAACTGGCAAGTAAATATATTAGATTCTGCCATAATAAATAGGGAAGAATTTGAGAGTTTACCATCGGATCAAGAGTCTGAACCTAGAACAGAAGACCCACATTTAGAACAGTTTGATATGAAAGTAGAACAAGAGTTAGACCCAAAAATAGTACAAATAAAAAGAAAACTGAAAGAAACAGGGGAAAATAGTTTTAAAAGAAAGTTTGTAGAGTTACAAGAAGACAATCAATTATATTATATCAGTGAAAAAGGTGAAGGAGTAAGAAAATATATTCCGAAACATTTAGAACAAGAAGTCTTAAAGGCATATCACGATAATAATGGTCATTTTGGACGAGATAAGTTAGTGAAGGCTATTAGCAGTAAATATTACTGGCCGAATTTATTCAAAAGCGTATATGAATATGTTGAAGCATGTGAAAAGTGTAGGTTAAGAAACATGAAGATAATCAAATGTCCTTTACAAGATACCGATATTCCTCAATTTCCAATGCAGAAAGTAAGTTTGGATATTTCAGGTCCTCATCCAAAAACATTATCGGGAAATGTATACCTACTACATATAGTTGATTCATATAGTCTCTGGCCAGAAGTTTATCCAATTCCAGACAAGAGTGCTGATTCAGTTATAAATATGCTGTTACAAGAATTTATACCAAGGTTTGGGTGTCCACAAATAATACTTACAGACAATGGGAAAGAATTTGTAAATAGAAAGTTTGAAAAATTGGTAAAAGATTTGAATATAAAACACATTAGGACTTCATATTACAGACCAACTTCTAATGCTAAAAATGAGAGACAACATAGAACACTATACAATATTCTAGCGAAAAATGTAGAAGAACATGATATGGATTGGGATCTTTATTTGGGGATAGCATTAGCGGCGATACGTACACACGAAAATGAAGGAACAGGTTTCTCACCATTTTACTTAGTACATGGGAGAGAACCAATATTGCCAATTGATAATTTATTAAAGCCTAGGAGAAAATATCTGGGGGAAGATTTTCAGGAAACAAGGTTGCAAGAGATGCACAAAGCACATGTACGTTTAAGAAATAATATAATTAAGGCTAGAGAAAGACAGAAGAAATACGCAAATAAAAATGCACACTTACAAGAGTTCAACATAGGTGATAGGGTGTATTACAAAAAACATAGAAAAAACTCTAAGTTTGATGCTCATTGGGTCCCGGGATATTATATTTTAGAAAAAAAGGGCCCAGTGTCATATACTATTAAGAATCAAATTTCAGGGCATGTTGCACGTTCACATGTAGAGCACTTAAGGCGGGATAATGAGGAAAGGGATGCAGAGAATAGTAATAATAATTATTGTTCCGAAGAAATATTGTCAGGTGGACAGATTGTCAGACAATCGGTATATCCTATACCTATAGAGAATGGGAAACAAGTGACAACAGCATCTACTACAGCTGAACAAGAAGAAACATTACCAAAAACAGTCATGACAGAGGAAAATAACATGTATGACGATTATATTAGCGAAGAATCAGTCAAGGAAAAAATAGAACCTCCATTTATGAATACAAGACAGGCAGTAAAAAGAAAGTTGGATAGACAGAAAGAAAAAGAAATTAAGAGGCAAAGGAAACTTAGAGTGAATTCTTCAAGTGGTGAAGATATGCCACTATTTGAAAATTTGTTGAGACGGCAAGACAGGAAAATTAGATTGGATTTAGAAAGGAAGAAATTAGCGGTTGCTAGTAATGGATATACAGATGGGGAACAAGAGATGGATGAAAAGTCAGAAACTGATGAAGAAGCTGATATGAAAGAAGATAGCTCTCCTCGGGAGGATAGCGACATTGATGTAGATATTGCACTTATCGAAAAAAATTTGAAGTTATTAAGAAAATGGAGAAGAGGTAGATAAATAGCGTGGTGGAATATTCTGCAGATGGCAGATAGAAGAAGAAGTTAGACACGATATTTGTTGTTGGGAGGAATACACATAAGACTTATTGGTATATGTTTTATGATCAGGTTGGTTTTTAAGTTATATATGTTTAATTTGATTAATGTGTGGGGATAAAAATGATGTCAAAGAATGAGGGGATTGATATGGTTTAGTCAATTGTTTGAACTTCAATTGCGCTTTATGAAATGAATAAGTTAACTTAGCTGCTTATGTTTACAAAACTTTGGTTTTATTGAGTTAACCTGAGTGTGTTTAAATGATTAATAGTTTGACGTTCAGTTAGAAGAAATATGAAGTGTTGTTTTTTTTGGAAACAGATGACTTAAAGTAGTTGAGTCGTTCGCAATGTAAATGATTGGATTAAAAATAGGAGCTGGGTTGAACAGCGTTTAAATGGGAGAATATGGGGGGAATGCCAGGTTGAGTTTTGGCATTTAAATAAATAGATATTGGAAGAAGAAGACTGTACTTAACAGTATACTATATAATTTGGAGTTTTTTTTTTGAAGGAATGGTAAACTTGAACTTGACGAGGTGAATAATACAAAAGCTGGTAGTTTTGGATTAACATATTTTTTTGATAATAACAATTATTATTGACGGAAACTGAAGATAAATTTTGAAACTTTATTTTTATAAAGTTTTGAGAATGTATGGGAAGAGAAAGGTGATTACTTCTTACTTTTTCCTTACTTTTATTATTTTTAGGTGCGCACCTACCAAATCTAACTACCCAATCTAACTATTTTTTCTGTCTATCCTAGAATAGTGAGAATGTGAGAATGTGAATAAGGGAGAATTAAAGGATAAGGGGAATATCTTCAGTTTTGTCAATCATAATTTAGATGGTTAAATTTTAAAAGCGGTTCGCTTATGGAGAGTTTTGTAGGGAGTTTTCTAGAGAACTTTATGGAGAGTTTTGTAGCGAGTTTTCTAGAGAATTGTATAGAGAGTTTTGTAGCGAGTTTTCTGGAGAACTTTATGGAGAGTTTTGTAGCGAGTTTTCTGGAGAACTTTATAACGACTTTTGTAGAGAGTTTCGGTATTATTGTCTCTGGTTAGCAATTGGCTATGATGAGATAGGAGAATGAGAATTGAGTTAAGAATTATATGGAATTGTTGTTATTGTATAGAGATGTAGAGTTAAGGGGTTAAGAGTTGGGGTTGAGATTTTTTCAGGGAAAAATTCTCCTTGAAGAAGGGGAGGTATTGTAACAGTAAAGGGAGTAGCTTAGGAGTAAAGAGTTAAGGAATGCTGCGCATTCCTTGACTAGTGGGAAAACCATAGCTAGTGAACGTGTGTGCACGAATGAAGAAGTGTATCTAGGAAAACACACACGTCACTTGGGGGCCAGCTAGCAGGCAAGAAGGTAAACATCGGATTTTGAGCATACTATCATTATGCTGTAGTGGAACGATTCGACAAATAAAGAATGTTATAACACAACGGAGACTTAGGTCCTATACGATCACGTGCCTTCTAACCTGTGTGTAACACCTCTACACTGTAATAATACATGGTCCTGTCAGTCCCGCAAGTGTTGAATGAAGGTCCAGTAATGGTGATATGTCTGTCAGTCCGCAAGTTGTATGAATGAAGGTCCAGTATGGTGATATGTCTGTCAGTCCAGCAAGTGTATGATTCGGTCCAGTATGGTTATACATGCCTGTCAGTCCAGCAGTGTATGGATGAAGGTCCAGTATGGTGATATGTCTGTCAGTCCAGCAGTGTGATGAATGAAGGTACCAGTTGGTGATATGTCTGTCAGTCGCATCAAGTGTATGAATGACGGTCCAGTATGGTGATACAATGCCTGTCGGTCCAGCAAGTGTATGAATGAAGGTCCAGTGTGGTATATGTCCCTGCCATCCAGCAAGTGTATAATGAAGGTCCAGTATGTGATATGTCTGTCATCCAGCAAGGTGTAAATGAAGGTCCCATGGTGATACATGCCTGTCGGTCCAGCAAGTGTATGAATGAAGGTCCAGCATGGTGATACATGCCTGTCGGTCCAGCAAGTGTATGAATGAAGGTCCAGTATGGTGATATGTCTGTCAGTCCAGCAAGTGTATGAATGATGGTCCAGTATGGTGATATGTCTGTCAGTCCAGCAAGTGTATGATGAAGTCCATTATGGTGATATGTCTGTCAGTCCAGCAAGTGTATGAATGATGGTCCAGTATGGTGATATGTCTGTCAGTCCAGCAAGTGTATGAATGATGGTCCAGTATGGTGATATGTCTGTCAGTCCAGCAAGTGTATGAATGATGGTCCAGTATGGTGATATGTCTGTCAGTCCAGCAAGTGTATGAATAAGGTCCATATGGTGATATGTCTGTCAGTCCAGCAAGTGTATGAATGATGGTCCAGTATGTGATATTCTGTCAGTCCAGCATGTGTATGAATGATGGTCCAGTATGGTGATATGTCTGTCAGTCCAGCAAGTGTATGAATGAAGGTCCAGTATGGTGATATGTCTGTCAGTCCAGCATGTGTATGAATGATGGTCCAGTATGGTGATATGTCTGTCAGTCCAGCATGTGTATGAATGATGGTCCAGTATGGTGATATGTCTGTCAGTCCAGCAAGTGTATGAATGAAGGTCCAGTATGGTGATACATGCCTGTCAGTCCAGCAAGTGTATGAATGATGGTCCAGTATGGTGATATGTCTGTCAGTCCAGCAAGTGTATGAATGAAGGTCCAGTATGGTGATATGTCTGTCAGTCCAGCAAGTGTATGAATGAAGGTCCAGTATGGTGATATGTCTGTCAGTCCAGCAAGTGTATGAATGATGGTCCAGTATGGTGATATGTCTGTCAGTCCAGCAAGTGTATGAATGATGGTCCAGTATGGTGATATGTCTGGTCAGTCCAGCAAGTGTATGAATGATGGTCCAGTATGGTGGTGATATGTCTGTCAGTCCAGCAAGTGTATGAATGATGGTCCCAGTATGGTGATATGTCTGTCAGTCCAGCAAGTGTATGAATGATGGTCCAGTATGGTGATATGTCTGTCAGTCCAGCAAGTGTATAAGTGGAGTAGGAAGTTTCAAAATGGCGTGACTTCTGTGACGGACTTCACGACAGCGTCAAGCTGAGTAGTGACCCCAGAGAATTTTTCTACAGGAATCCAAGCACTTTATGGGCGCTGGAGGATTTGCATTTAACGTAGTGGTGACTACATCAAACAATGATAGAATTGTTCTTTGCTATTTTGTTCAGAATATATTCACCACGAAAAAACATTTAAAGTTTTCGTTTGAATTCCATCATATTTACGAGGTGAAGTCACAAATGGCTGTATAAAAATAACTAAATATGATAACAACTTGAAACAGGTTTATTTTTATACATACATTATCCCAGCATATTTGTCAGCATAAACAAGAGGCATTTCCTTATAAATGTCCTCTGCAGGCAGTCCTTTTGCCCACAAAAAATGCACAATAGCACATTGCTCTTTGGTTGTACACTCCGTAAGTACAGTTGCCATTTTGTTTATGCGCATGAGATACCTAGCTCCACCTGACGAACGGGAATATAAAGTTCAATGTTGCTGTCACCTAATGACACCTGTAGAAAACACCAACTACATTTACCTGTCATCCCACAGAACTGTGTGACTTACTTATTGACTAGCCCTCGCAGATTTCATGCTTGCCTGGTGGTTCGGTGGTCAAGTTTGAATCTCTATTGAGGCAGATTTGTATAAAAATTGAACTGGGCCCGGGGGTCGGTACAGCCTTAAATGTTTACTAGGAGATATTCTGGTAAGTAAATATGACCGGAATGATACTGAACACAACGCCCGTTAAATGCCGCCTGGTATTTATAAAAAATATGAGGCTAGCACAATATGTCCAATACAGGTTGATGTTACAGGGTCTACATATTTAGAAATCTATTCTTACATCATCAGCATCATCATGTGCCATGCCGATAAGCGTAAAGATAATATCAACACACGGAGTTCAAATGGCACATCAAATGAGAATTAATCAAATGACAAATAGAATTATAGAGTCATAATTGCTAATTGCAGATGATACAATCTTGACTGCAGACAATGAACAGGACCTGCAAAATTTAGTAGATGCGGTGGTAGCAGCAGCAATAGTAGTAGTGGTGATAGCTGTAGTAATAGTAGTGGTAGTAGCAGTAGGAATAGTGGTGGTAGTATCAGTAGGATTGGTAGCAGTAATAATAGTAGTAGTGGTGGTAGCAGTAGGAATGGTAGTAGTAGTGGTAGTAGCAGTGAGAATAGTTGTAGTAGCAGTAGGAGTACTAGTAGTGCTGGTGGTAGTAGTGATGGTAGCAACAGTAGTAGTAGTGGTAGTAGCCGTGAGAATAGTAGTAGTTGTGGTAGCAGTAGTAATAGTAGTAGTGGTGGTAGCAGTAGTAGTAGCAGTAGCAATAGTAGTAGTGGTAGTAGCAGTAGGAATAGTAGTTGTGGTAGTAGTACTGATGGTATCAGTAGCAGTAGTAATAGTAGTTGTGGTGGTAGCAGTAGTAGTTGCAGTAGAATAGGCAGCAACGTAACTACTCACTGTCAGTATAGAGAGCCTGGCTGCCAATTTTCATGCCAACATAAATTTTGGCCACGGCAATTATCACAGAAATGATCCCACACGACAAGGCGAAGCTGGCATATAGAATAATTTGCTGGATGGAAGGGAAAACACAATAATTACTGAGTCATTAACCGGCAACTGGCGTTTGATACAAGCACTACATAATATGTATATTATAGTACACGTAAAGGGCGTATTTTTTTTTTACATGACCATGGGTGTTTGAAAATATTGCCGTTCCAAGTTTTGTATTTACCTTTCACGTTGCATGAGTTCACAGAGGGTAGATACAAAACTTGGAACGGCAATATTGAAAAAATAAACCACAGTCATTAAAAATACACCCTATAATTTCTGTAAGTCGGCGTCTGTGACTTATCGGTTAGTGATCGCAGTTTCACGATCTGCCGACATACCAACTAGGTCGAGGGTCCGAAATTAGCCGCAAACGATTTGGAGGCAGATCGTTTTGCGCTGATTTCAATGGTATGGGGCACCAGCTGTTCAGAAAGCAAGAGCTAACTATTGCATGTAGGGACGCAGAGGTGTTTCCAAGGCACCAGGGCTGGGTTCTATACTGGCCAAAACCTATTGACGCGTCCTCGCCGAGCGTCCTGGGCAACAGGTCCCTTCGAGGTCCTGGCTAAAGTCAGTAGGATCGTTGATTCCTCCGAAGTCGGAGAGTATCTGCATGCACGGCGAGGAACCACCAGTCGCACACCAATAAGCCAGACATGGGACAACGGATACTCACGCAAACCTCAGGGCCGGTATGACCTCACACTGATGTTGGACAACAGGATGCCTTCATCCGACATACAGGACTTCGCGCTGGAGATCACAGCCAGCGAACACAAGCAAGCAAGCAAGTATTGAATGTAAAAGTGTCTAGTAAATCACAAACAGCTAGTAAATGCCGGGGTTGATTGCAAAATTTCGCAACGTTAATGTAAGAGGTGGGGATATTGCGGTGTCCTATAACGTTAATGTAAGGGGCGGGGATAAGGAGACATAGACAATTACAGAAACAGACTATAGCAATTATTTTTCGTATATATCTGAAGCTGAGAGAGAGAAATATATATATATATATATAGAGAGAGAGAGAGAGAGAGAATTACATACATAGACTATAACAATTATTGTTCTTGTATATCTGAAGAAGAGATAGACAGACAGACAGACAGACAGACAGACAGAGAGAGAGAATTACATACATAGTCTATAACAATGATTATTCTTATATGTGTGAAGGGAACAGGAGAGAGAGAGAGAGAGAGAGAGAGAGAGAGAGAGAGAGAGAGAGAGAGAGAGAGAGAGAGAGAGAGATATTTAGTGGGAGAGGTGTAGGCAGGCAGACAGACAGGGAAAGAGAGAGGGACAATGATAGAGAGGGATAGAGAAATCCACATTTACTGAGATAGATTCACATTAACAGAATTAGATTTAGTGGGAGAGGCGTAGGCACAGACAGGCAGACGGACAGAAATTCACATAGACATAGAGATCCACAGAAAGAGTTTTGGTAGGAGACGTGTAGGCATAGACAGGCAGACAGACAGAGATTCATATAGACAGAGATATCCACAGAGAGAGTTTTAGTGAGAGAGGTGTAGGCATAGACAGGCAGACAGACAGAGATTCACATAGACATAGAGATCCACAGAGAGAGTTTTAGTCATCGTCAGTATTCGTCAGTGACATAAGCCTGGGTCAGTGACATTGAGGTGAGTGACCGGGCATGAGAAAGAATGGAGATGAAAGTGGGAGACAGTAAGTGACTGACCTGGCTATGAGAAAAACAGCCAAGTCCTGAGAAATAATGGGAAGGGGTGAGTGTGACCCCAGGGGGATGGGGGAAGGACAGTTTAGTTTTGTGTGAAGTCAAGGGACTTCAGGAGAGTTGAGTTTGAGATACCGAAGGAGTCGTAGTCCACGGACAACGGTGTTGTGTTGTTCTCCGACTGGTGAAGACAGGCTTAAACCCAGAGTGGGTGGCATAGTTGAGCAGTGGCTCCAACCCAATGTGTGGGTTGTATTGTGGGAGATCCAGCCGTGGATAGTAGCTGGATTACCTGTCTTGTGGATTTGATAAGAAGCAGGCCGTGAGAAAGCATTGATGTGTGCTGGTTAAATTGTGAGGAGGATATTTATATTCTATGGATTACATTGTTTCTGGACATATACATATGTTCCGTGAGTCTGTGTTATTTCTGTAATAAAGGATTATGTGCGCCAACTCAATCTTGTTTCATGACTGGTGAAGGTGCACTTCTGGGGTGAGTTGGATTAAGAGACAGATAGGTCAATTGACACACCATGAACATCGTTACCTAGACAACGACCATCACACGACAATATCAAGCAAAGATCATCAAGAACATTGATATTATCATCAAGAACGACGTGTGACATCTGGGGTCTCGTCGATTAGTAAGGAGTATCTGAGGGCTACGTCTAATCAAGAACATTATAGTCAGTGTTGTCATTCTGAGATATTTGTGGGCTCCTCGCTGAGAGAGGGGGGACAGCGGAGTGTGTCCACCGTATAAACACTGAGTTTTTCTCCGTGCGGGAACTGGCTACAGACAGTTCACGTCAAGTCCACTACAGGTAAATTGGAACCAACCATATCGCTAAAGCGAGTGGGGGTGTCAAGAATTAACGCAGCACAAAAGTCTGCACGGCGAGACGGGCTGCACATTATCCCTGTCGGTGATAAAGACACGCCATACAGACTAACCGGGAGAGTCCATTACGGTGACAGGTAAATTTGATACCAGGCAGTAGTGCTGAAACGAGCAGACGCGGCAATGAAAGACCAGTGTTGAATCCAGAGTGGCGAGGGCAGCGTGTGTGTGTGTGTAGGACATCGCTGGCGGTGATAATGACAGGATTGGGAACCAAAGATAGTTGACAGGTGTGTGTGGTGAGGGAATGCACCGTGTGGTCACTTTTTGACTGGTCAAGATTTGTCGACGCCGTTAAAAGACGAGGCGGGGCGGAGTTAACAGACAGTGCAGGTGGAAATTGTGAGTCTCCACGGACAATTCGGGTCATCGCTGTTTACGAGAACATTGAACTCCCGGGAAGGGGAGAGTTAATGAATGTGTAGAATACACTGAGAAAATTGACATTTGCTGTTCACCGGGAAGGGTGACATACAGGAGTAGTGTACCACAGGGGTTGGGGCACGGCAGGTGTTGTGGATAACGGAAAATTTCCGGACATTACTTTGTTCACAGCCAGGTCGGGGCTGAGAAGGTGTGTGGAAAGTTACTGAGATGTTCCATAGTGGAACTGGATAAACAAGCTGTTTTTGTGTGAAACAAGACTTTATGCTCGTCTTTGTTAAAAGCCCTTTGTGTTCATTACCTTATAATCAGCAAACATTTTGTCAACGATTGATGACGTGGCATCTCCGCGAACATAGTTGCACACAGTAGCAAAAGAAAAAAGATCTGACTACAAAATTAAAATGTTGAACATTTCCTGCCATCATTTTGGTCTTTTCTCTTGGTGAATCTACAACATATAGGATACAAATAGAACCATCTCAGCAACTAAGCTAAAAAGAACATTTTGGATTATTACTTTGGTGTTACCACGTACAGAGAAAGTAAATAACGTTAGGGACTGTGTCGAAGCAGAACATGTTGGATAATCACTATCATCTTCAGTTTGGTCGACAGTTGAAACTTGTGATTTAAACGTGAAATTCAGTGAGTCGTTTTGGAATCTGGTGTCATAGACATTCCCAGCGGTTTGCGAATAACTATTGAAGCGAGAAAAAAACTTTGGTGACTGAATAAAAAGAACTTGTGGCGACGGATTAATGGGCACATATTTGTCGGCCAACGAGATGGACATTTTGTTTGCTGCTCATCGTCTGATAAATATTGTTTTCGGTTGTTAAGCTATTACTTGTATGTGGTCCGGTGTTTGTCAGGTGTAGGGGATTTTTGGGGTGTTTCTCGAGAGTCGGGATACAGCACAAAAATTTAT
This sequence comes from Cepaea nemoralis, assembly GCA_014155875.1. Lineage (NCBI taxonomy): Eukaryota > Metazoa > Mollusca > Gastropoda > Stylommatophora > Helicidae > Cepaea > Cepaea nemoralis. Next base: position 21,650 of record JACEFZ010001961.1, on the reverse strand, counting down.
TTTCTTTCTGGTGCTTACGATATTTTTGTAAGGAAAACGTTAATGAGTTAACGTGTCGTGCAGTGGCATTGGAATAGTCTTAACCAATATCTAGAGCCGAGTTGTCTGACGTCAGATTTGTGTATATGTTGATGCTATAAATTGTTTTTGTTTCTCTTTCTTTTCATAATATTTGCATATGATATTTTCTGTGTTCGGATATATGTTATTATTGTGAACTTTTGTCGTGTCTATTATCTAGTGGTATCTGAGTCAGTTTATATTTTACGCGCACTGTGGGTGTCCCTACACAAGCTTGTGGTTGTTACTGTGGTTTATTTCTGTGTGATCATCGTCTCCGTGTACTCAGCTTGTGAAGTCTAGCGTTGGATAGTCATCACTTAGTGTTATCATCCATTTGTTTGTATATGTATTTATATGTATGTTTAACAATATTTCCAGAAATGTTATACAACTATTGGTCATAGATATATAGATATAAGGGAGTATAGGTGATACTTCCCCCCTCACTAATTAGTGCGTATAGAGTGACTGGGTGAGTACAGAGTGATATTTTAGCACTACGAATTTACGTACACAGGGAGTGCTGGCATACGTAGGGAAGTGACACAGACTAGCAGCAGAGTCTGTACATTTATAGTTGGCTGATTGACAGCAACGTGTCCTCAAGTACAAGATGCCTACTTTAATGGAATATATTGAAGCAGGTGAACGAATAGGCCTGGAAGGAAAAGAGTTACAGGAGTTTGCAGAAACAAAATTGAAAGAAGTTCAACACTGGGAAAGAGAGGAGAGGCATAATGAACGCGAGGCAAAGCGTCTACAGGAAGAGAAAGAGACGCAAGTAAAACTAGCTGAAATAGAAAACAAGCGTCTACAGGAAGAGAGAGAGACACAAATGGAACTTGAAAAGTTAAAACACACAAATGCGGTGGAAATCGAGAAAGAGAAGATTAAGATGGAAGCTGAAATTGCACTCAGAAAATTGGAACTATCTTCGAAAGGTCAAAGTGAGGAAAGCAGAAGACCTTCGCAGTCGTCACAGAGACTAAAACTGCCATATTTTACGGACCGGAATTGCCTTGAATCCTATCTTTCGAGATTCGAATCATCTGTGAAAACTCTAGGCATCCCGGAAGCAGAATATGCGATGCGGCTGGGCGAATATTTAACGGGTAAGGCACTAGACACCATGTTCAATTTACCTGTAGAAGAAAGGAACAACTACACTATCTTACGTCAACGTTTGCTGACAAAGTTCCAACTAACTGAACATGGATATAGAACAAAGTTTAGACAGTTAGTGCCAGAGACAAATCAAGATTTCACAGACTTTGTTAACACAGTAAAGAACACATTTAACAAATGGATGGAGCTTGCAGAGGTAGGGAAAGATTTTAATAAATTAGTAGATCTAATGTTAAGAGACAAGGTAGTATCTGCATGCAATTCTAACTTAGTAGCGTTCTTTGAGGAACGGAAGCCAAAGGACATAGACACAATGTCTCAGTTAGGGCAAAACTATATGACTGCACATCCTAACAGTTCTATTGGGAAACTAATGAGTGAGGAAATAGTCTGTGCAGCGTACACTAAACATGACCAGAATCCAGTCATCAGACCAAGGGCGAAAAGTGTGGATTCAGCACAGAAAGGTGAACAACAAGAGTCTCAAGATAATGGTTTCCGAGGAAACAATGTTGGTAGAGTAGGACGGTACCCATATAGAAGAGGAAATTTCCAGAGACGTCCAAATTATGACGGATGCTGGAATTGTGGGAGCTGGAGACATAAAATGGCAGAGTGTGATACACAACCATCAGATGGACCAACGAACAACAGTAAAAGGGAGATTACTTGTTTCAAATGTGGAAGGAAGGGGCATGTCAGCCATCAATGTAGGATGAGAGAAACAGAGCATTCAAATGCAGCACAAGTGATTGAGACTATCAACAATGAAGATTGTAGTGGGTGCAAACCTCTTTTTGAAAAAGACGGTCAGCCAGTCTTAGTGTGTGGTCATACAGTGAAAGCAGGTTCAGCAGTCCATGAAGGAGGAAGTCTGAAGCTGCATCAGGGATTCGTCAATGATAGACCAGCGTTAATAATTAGGGATTCCGGATGTACGTCTATCGGAGTGAGGAAAAGTTTAATAGATCCCTCGGATTATACAGGGAAAAAGATTAGATGCATAACATTCAACGGCACAGTAGAGTTCTACCCATTAGCCATAATAACAGTAAAAACACCATATATCACAGGAAGAGTGACAGCATGTGTTTTGGACGCACCAGTGGCAGATCTCATCATAGGAAATGTTATAGGAGTTAAAGATTGTACAGAAGAAGAAGTCGTTTATTATGACCAGAAACATAGTGTAAGTAGTAACGGGGTAGTTACTAAAAGAAAACCTAAATTAGAGAGTATAGCTGAGGTAGAAGAGGCACTTGAAGTAGACACAGGAACTCAGGACAAAGATAGTACAGCTGAGCAGGTGAGAATTGATCTCAAACATAGTGCTAGTGACTCCCAGAGACAAGATACTACTCTGAACAAATGTTTCCAAGGGTGTAGTAGAGTAGAAAATAGTCGGTCAAAGAAGGGTAGATGGTGCTTCGAGAGGAAGAACAATGTTCTCACTCGCAGGTTTTCAGATAGCAGAACTGCACGTTGGCAAGTAGCAGTACCTTTAGCACATAGAGACCGATATACTAGAACAGCTCAGGATAGTGCATGTGCAGGGCACATAGGCATAAGGCGTATGCAGCAGAAAGCAAGGTGCCAGATACATGGGCTAAGATTGAATAAAGAGTTCAGACTAAACAGAGACTCAAGTGTAACGGTGCAATATGCAGATAGGAAAGTTGAGTCAGGTCAAAAGAGTGTTCGCGACATTACTGACCCAGGGCTAGGGATAGCAAACAGATGTTGTAATTGTAGAGGTACCATGAGTCATGGGTACATGAAAGGTAGACACAGCATCGACAGGAATCAGAGGTGGGTTGATGCAAGAACAGAACCACCTGATATAGGGTCAGTACACAAATAGTATTGTGGGGTCGTGAAGTAGTAAGAGACCTGTGGGTACATAAGTATAATGCTTTTCTATGATGTATTATTATTATGTGATGTATTAGTTCATGCATTGGTACACAAGATAGAAAGTTGTTTGTATTTAGGTGTGACGAATATAGGAGTGTACTATGAGCATTTGATGTATTATTTAGGGTTGTAGCTGGAGTAAGGTGCAGCCATACTTAGGGCTACCCAGGCTATATGTCTGGGTCACATATTTAATAAGTGTTAGTCTCCCAATATTTGAAAACGAAGTTTTCTTTTAAGAGGGGGGTGATGACATAAGCCTGGGTCAGTGACATTGAGGTGAGTGACCGGGCATGAGAAAGAATGGAGATGAAAGTGGGAGACAGTAAGTGACTGACCTGGCTATGAGAAAACAGCCAGTCCTGAGAAATAATGGGAAGGGTGAGTGTGACCCCAGGGGGATGGGGGAAGGACAGTTTAGTTTTGTGTGAAGTCAAGGGACTTCAGGAGAGTTGAGTTTGAGATACCGAAGGAGTCGTAGTCCACGGTGTTCTCCGAGTGGTGAAGACAGGCTTAAACCCAGAGTGGGTGGCATAGTTGAGCAGTGGCTCCAACCCAATGTATGGGTTGTATTGTGGGAGATCCAGCCGTGGATAGTAGCTGGATTACCTGTCTTGTGGATTTGATAAGAAGCAGGCCGTGAGAAGGCATTGATGTGTGCTGGTTAAATTGTGAGGAGGATATTTATATTCTATGGATTACATTGTTTCTGGACATATACATATGTTCCGTGAGTCTGTGTTATTTCTGTAATAAAGGATTATGTGCGCCAACTCAATCTTGTTTCATGACTGGTGAAGGTGCACTTCTAGGGTGAGTTGGATTAAGAGACAGTTAGATAGGTCAATTGACACACCATGAACACCGTTACCTAGACAACGACCATCACACGACAATATCAAGCAAAGATCATCAAGAACATTGATATTATCATCAAGAACGACGTGTGACAGTCAGGTCAGTGGAAAATCCTGGACACATTGTTCTTACGTTACATGTTGCAAGCCGTAGCTTGATGTTTCTATTTTTCTATTTAGTAGTACCCGGTGCATTGGTTTTACAGCCTGCGGTTCAGATTTTGTTCTAGCCCCAAGCACCCATTGAAGCAGGCAGGCTGTGGCGGATCAGCACCCAATTGGCGGTAGCTGATCAGTGACACCTGTAGGTGTCTCCCACCGTCAGAGGCAACCAGTGGCGCCCTATGTCTACGCCAATTGACAAGGACTTATTACCAATAACTGCTACCTCTCGCTTTGATTCCGTGACCGGTTAAGACCAGGGATTGAGTTATACCTCTCCACAGCACAAAGTCTTGGCTGAAATATAGAGACCATGTGTTGCCCATGTAGCATGATCCCTCTCTCGGCCTGATTAGGTCACTCCAGAGCAGGGGTCACCAAACTTTTTTCACGGCGGGCCGGATAACTGACAAAATGACGATCGTGGGCCGGATACTCATTCTGTACAATACTTGCGCCGGTCTCCGTGGCGAAGATCTTACGGACGCGGTTCGTAATCCCGTATACCCACGTTAGAAATACATCTGCGAGCGATTTGGCAGCAGACAACGTTGCGCTGGTTTTTACGCTATGTTATGGGTGCCGGTCGTTCGAAAAGCAATGGTAAACTACTGAACGAAAACTTGCCAAGACATCAACAACAGCAAGCAATGCTGGTGTTGACTGTAAACGTCCTGTAAAGGATATACAATTAACTTTTAACAATAATTTCAAGCTAGAACGAAAGCTCTGGGAAAAAAGACGAAAAACTAAGTTAATCATGGAAAGGGAGTGCAATGCACATAAACAATTAAACAAACAAACAAACAAACAAACAAACAAAGGCAACCTACATATTTATATGTATTTACTAAACAAAGTTATCAAAGAAGGCGACGTTAGCAAAAAGATAGTTACATCAGACATATTGTGCACATATCCGAATCTCACAAACTAAGCAGCAAAAGAGGATAGTGAGTTTCGTGAAACTGACGTGTGGCTTTCAAAATGCCATCAATGTTTGGTTTGGAATTGCTGCATCCAATCAAGAGAATTGCTTTCAAATGTTCATCAGTCAATCTCATTCGATGTGGTGACTTCACAGACTTCCTTTTTGAAAATGTTAGCTCACAGACATATGTTGTTCCAAACAATGATGTCATACCAGCGGCAATTTTCTTAAGTTTCGGAAACTCACCATCAGGTAAACAGCGGTACTTCCTTCTCAATGTGCTCCAACTGTAATTCAACTGGCACACCATTAAGGTTACAATAAAACGGATTCTGGAACAGAAGGATGATACTCTCAAATCTGTCAAGATTTGAAAATCTCTCCAAACTCTTTGAAACGGTGAAAATGAGAAAGGCTTTCTCCATCCAGTTGTGCTTCCAACAATGACAGCTTTCTTCGAAATCCGTGGATGGTTCTGTAGAGATCACAGACGAGGTAATCCTTTCCCTGAAGTTCCAAAGTTCAGTTCATTTATATCGACCAAAATTGACAACTTTGACAGCCAGGTAGGATCTGACAGCTGTGAATCAGCTTTATCTTTTACAGTGAGGAAAACATCTATTTCGTTTCGGAGCTTGTAAAAACGAAGCGGGAGTCTCTGTGGCGAAGTTGTCAAGCCGTTTGACTCGTACTCCGAAGGTCGTGTGTTCGATTCCGGGCCGCGTCCTTCGGTTTACGAGTTAAATGTTTCGGAGACTCCTGTGGGTCGTCGCTAAAAGCTACGGAGTTCGTGCTTTGTGCGACGCTTTCCGTGCTGCGGAAAGAGACCGAGCCATATGGGATAAAACCCGGTGCAATGAAGTCGACCCGTGTCGACTTTTAAGCGACTTTTTTTAAAAAACGAAGCAGGACTTTACCGCAGCTGAGCCACCTGACTGATATGTGATAAGGCAAGTCACAGAATTCAGAATCAATTTCTTCAAGAAAAGACTAGAACTGACGGTGAATGAGTGCATGTTCCCGAATGAAGTTCACAGCAGAAACTACTGGTTTCAGTACACAAGAAATATCTAAATCTTTCCCACAGAGTACTTGCTGATGTATGATGCAGTGTATGTACAGAGCGCCCGGAATTTGCAAATCTTCCAAATGAGTCCTGATCTGCCCCAACAGACCCTTCCTCACTCCAGTCATGTTTTTTTCCCTCATCACCTGTAACATCTCGAAGCTGATTCCACCGAAGGGTATAGTCATGGAAAATTATTTGCACTTCCACGAAAATGACTTTCCCAGTTGTTGTTCATTGCATGCTGCAAACGGACGCCAACTCTTCATGATCTGAAAGTCCAAATTGACACCGTAAATGAACAAGAGAAGTTGTAACGTACTCAAGAGATCAATAGACTCATCCAGCGCCAGAGAATACTACAAGTTCCTAGCTTTCTCGCGTATATATAGCACTATGTTCTCTCCAAGTTCTTCTGTTCTCCACACAAACTGAACTTGCCGAAAGGCTGATAGTTCCAAACAAATCGGCTTTCTCAGGACACAAGTCATTTGCTGCTTCATCACACACACTCTTTAATGACGTTGCCATCAGTAAACGGTTTTCCTCGTTCTGCCATCTTATGCACTGTGTTGTAACTTGTACGAGTGACAGATTCATTTTCAGCAAATTTTCTCGTGAAGAGATTTCTTTTCCTTTTAAGATCACGTTTAATGGTCTCATATTTCCCAGAGCGTAATTTTCCAGAAAACTTTTGAATATGTTGATGGATGTTTATTTTCGTAGTGACGCTGAAGATTGTACTCTTTCAAAAGGGCAACACTTTTCGCTGCATATTACGCAGCTGGTTTTCTGGTCCTTTGTTTCCACAAAGAAGTACTTTACTGCTCACTCGGCGTCCACTTTTCTTTTCATACTAGCCATAATTAAGGGTGAAGTACACGGGATCTGAAAATGAAATAGACAATACATTAGAAACATAATTAAACTCCTATTGAAACACAAGAAAAGCGGAGGACTAGGGGTCACTGGTGAAGCTACAGGTCATCAAAGGTACATATACAGTTTATAGGTACCTTTGTATAACCGCACAGATATGATAGAGATAATAGCACAACGCCGACTGTTCATAGGCCGTAGAAGAAGAGAGGAATAAGAAGACAAAGAGAATCTCGTTCTATATTTACGGCTAACAAGAAAAAACAACGTTTTAGAGATATCAGAAGAAATTCAGGTCAGTGTACAGGGAATCAGAATAATGTAATTATAAAGATACAACAACATCTGATTAATAATGCCAATGATCTAATAAATAAAATTCATGATTAGATGCAATGACAAAATAGGCATCCCCATGAATAAACATACACATGATCATCCTTCACAGTACCATTGATATTCCATCACAGCTTGGGCAGTCATCCAACACAGTACCAGTGATCTTCCATCACATCATGATAATCATCCAACACTGTAACTGTAGTCTGATAAACAACACCAGCAATTATCAGACAACAAGATGGAACAAAGGTCATTCATTCACTAGCATGTCCTTTGCAGAACCTCGCTGCCATAACAACCTTCCGGAAAACCTCTCGATCATAAGCAAGATTTCCCGCTTCAGATACATCCATCTGGAGATCATCCGCCACATCCTGCACCCATCTTCTCTTTGGTCTTCCTCTTCCTCTCTTCCCAGGCATATATCCCTCCACTATTGTTCTCAGGCACAGACATAGCTATTATATTCCTATATTCCTTTTTAAACTATGAAGGCTCGTTCAAAACTCACCCCATAGCAGATAATCGTCAATCCACAAACAAGATCCTCTTGGATCTTTTGGATCTTCACAGGCCTGTCTACCCTCTCAACTGCGGTCAGGAAAAACAGTGGCTACGCTCGGCCGTGCCTGGGGCATGTTCGCCCATCTACTTGGTAGTGGCTCAGGGGTTTAAGTTCAAACCCTCTGCTGAAAATTAGACATCTGCATCTCTTCGGCCTAAGTTGTTCCCAAGGCCAAAGTGGCGGGAACATGGCTTTACTGGGCTGTTATAGGCACGCCAACACAACATCCCAGCATCCTATACATTTTTTACCATTGTATCAAGGGATATGCTACTCCATACTCTTGTAGAGTCGCGGCAGACGGCTTCATTTGGTAATATAATATATCTCATAATGAGGTTCGCAAAATTTATAAAAAGGGCCACCTAAATAAACAACCTAGTGCAGCCAGGAGGTCTCCGCACGTGTGAAAAGCTCTCATTATTCTAAATATAATATTTACATTTAAATTTATCACAACGTCTCATGTTTCATAGTTTAAGAAGTTCACACTGGGAAAGAGAGGAGAGGCATAATGAACGCGAGGCAAAGCGTCTACAGGAAGAGAAAGAGACGCAAGTAAAACTAGCTGAAATAGAAAACAAGCGTCTACAGGAAGAGAGAGAGACACAAATGGAACTTGAAAAGTTAAAACACACAAATGCGGTGGAAATCGAGAAGAGAAGATTAAGATGGAAGACTGAAACTTGCACTCAGAAAATTGGAACCTATCTTCGAAGGTCAAAGTGAGGAAAGCAGAAGACCTTCGCAGTCGTCACAGAGACTAAAACTGCCATATTTTACGGACCGGGATTGCCTTGAATCCTATCTTTCGAGATTCGAATCATCTGTGAAAACTCTAGGCATCCCGGAAGCAGAATATGCGATGCGGCTGGGCGAATATTTAACGGGTAAGGCACTAGACACCATGTTCAATTTACCTGTAGAAGAAAGGAACAACTACACTATCTTACGTCAACGTTTGCTGACAAAGTTCCAACTAACTGAACATGGATATAGAACAAAGTTTAGACAGTTAGTGCCAGAGACAAATCAAGATTTCAGAGACTTTGTTAACACAGTAAAGAACACATTTAACAAATGGATGGAGCTTGCAGAGGTAGGGAAAGATTTTAATAAATTAGTAGATCTAATGTTAAGAGCCAAGGTAGTATCTGCATGCAATTCTAACTTAGTAGCGTTCTTTGAGGAACGGAAGCCAACGGACATAGACACAATGTCTCAGTTAGGGCAAAACTATATGACTGCACATCCTAACAGTTCTATTGGGAAACTAATGAGTGAGGAAATAGTCTGTGCAGCGTACACTAAACATGACCAGAATCCAGTCATCAGACCAAGGGCGAAAAGTGTGGATTCAGCACAGAAAGGTGAACAACAAGAGTCTCAAGATAATGGTTTCCGAGGAAACAATGTTGGTAGAGTAGGACGGTACCCATATAGAAGAGGAAATTTCCAGAGACGTCCAAATTATGCCGGATGCTGGAATTGTGGGAGCTGGAGACACAAAATGGCAGAGTGTGATACACAACCATCAGATGGACCAACGAACAACAGTAAAAGGGAGATTACTTGTTTCAAATGTGGAAGGAAGGGGCATATCAGCCATCAATGTAGGATGAGAGAAACAGAGCATTCAAATGCGGCACGAGTGATTGAGACTATCAACAATGAAGATTGTAGTGGGTGCAAACCTCTTTTTGAAAAAGACGGTCAGCCAGTCTTAGTGTGTGGTCATACAGTGAAAGCAGGTTCAGCAGTCCATGAAGGAGGAAGTCTGAAGCTGCATCAGGGATTCGTCAATGATAGACCAGCGTTAATAATTAGGGATTCCGGATGTACGTCTATCGGAGTGAGGAAAAGTTTAATAGATCCCTCGGATTATACAGGGAAAAAGATTAGATGCATAACATTCAACGGCACAGTAGAGTTCTACCCATTAGCCATAATAACAGTAAAAACACCATATATCACAGGAAGAGTGACAGCATGTGTTTTGGACGCACCAGTGGCAGATCTCATCATAGGAAATGTTATAGGAGTTAAAGATTGTACAGAAGAAGAAGTCGTTTATTGGGACCAGAAACATAGTGTAAGTAGTAACGGGGTAGTTACTAAAAGAAAACCTAAATTAGAGAGTATAGCTGAGGTAGAAGAGGCACTTGAAGTAGACACAGGAACTCAGGACAAAGATAGTACAGCTGAGCAGGTGAGAATTGATCTCAAACATAGTGCTAGTGACTCCCAGAGACAAGATACTACTCTGAACAAATGTTTCCAAGGGTGTAGTAGAGTAGAAAATAGTCGGTCAAAGAAGGGTAGATGGTGCTTCGAGAGGAAGAACAATGTTCTCACTCGCAGGTTTTCAGATAGCAGAACTGCACGTTGGCAAGTAGCAGTACCTTTAGCACATAGAGACCGATATACTAGAACAACTCAGGATAGTGCATGTGCAGGGCACATAGGCATAAGGCGTATGCAGCAGAAAGCAAGGTGCCAGATATATGGGCCAAGATTGAATAAAGAGTTCAGACTAAACAGAGACTCAAGTGTAACGGTGCAATATGCAGATAGGAAAGTTGAGTCAGGTCAAAAGAGTGTTCGCGACATTACTGACCCAGGGCTAGGGATAGCAAACAGATGTTGTAATTGTAGAGGTACCATGAGTCATGGGTACATGAAAGGTAGACACAGCATCGACAGGAATCAGAGGTGGGTTGATGCAAGAACAGAACCACCTGATATAGGGTCGGTACACAAATAGTATTGTGGGGTCGTGAAGTAGTAAGAGACCTGTGGGTACATAAGTATAATGCTTTTCTATGATGTATTATTATTATGTGATGTATTAGTTCATGCATTGGTACACAAGATAGAAAGTTGTTTGTATTTAGGTGTGACGAATATAGGAGTGTACTATGAGCATTTGATGTATTATTTAGGGTTGTAGCTGGAGTAAGGTGCAGCCATACTTAGGGCTACCCAGGCTATATGTCTGGGTCACATATTTAATAAGTGTTAGTCTCCCAATATTTGAAAACGAAGTTTTCTTTTAAGAGGGGGGTGATGACATAAGCCTGGGTCAGTGACATTGAGGTGAGTGACCGGGCATGAGAAAGAATGGAGATGAAAGTGGGAGACAGTAAGTGACTGACCTAGCTATGAGAAAACAGCCAGTCCTGAGAAATAATGGGAAGGGTGAGTGTGACCCCAGGGGGATGGGGGAAGGACAGTTTAGTTTTGTGTGAAGTCAAGGGACTTCAGGAGAGTTGAGTTTGAGATACCGAAGGAGTCGTAGTCCACGGACAACGGTGTTGTGTTGTTCTTCGAGTGGTGAAGACAGGCTTAAACCCAGAGTGGGTGGCATAGTTGAGCAGTGGCTCCAACCCAACGTGTGGCTTGTATTGTGGGAGATCCAGCCGTGGATAGTAGCTGGATTACCTGTCTTGTGGATTTGATAAGAAGCAGGCCGTGAGAAGGCATTGATGTGTGCTGGTTAAATTGTGAGGAGGATATTTATATTCTATGGATTACACTGTTTCTGGACATATACATATGTTCCGTGAGTCTGTGTTATTTCTGTAATAAAGGATTATGTGCGCCAACTCAATCTTGTTTCATGACTGGTGAAGGTGCACTTCTGGGGTGAGTTGGATTAAGAGACAGTTAGATAGGTCAATTGACACACCATGAACATCGTTACCTAGACAACGACCACCACACGACAATATCAAGCAAAGATCATCAAGAACATTGATATTATCATCAAGAACGACGTGTGACAGTCAGGTCAGTGGAAAATCCTGGACACATTGTTCTTACGTTACATGTTGCAAGCCGTAGCTTGATGTTTCTATTTTTCTATTTAGTAGTACCCGGTGCATTGGTTTTACAGCCTGCGGTTCAGATTTTGTTCTAGCCCCAAGCACCCATTGAAGCAGACAGGCTGTGGCGGATCAGCACCCAATTGGCGGTAGCTGATCAGTGACACCTGTAGGTGTCTCCCACCGTCAGAGGCAACCAGTGGCGCCCTATGTCTACGCCAATTGACAAGGACTTATTACCAATAACTGCTACCTCTCGCTTTGATTCCGTGACCGGTTAAGACCAGGGATTGAGTTATACCTCTCCACAGCACAAAGCCTTGGCTGAAATATAGAGACCATGTGTTGCCCATGCAGCATGATCCCTCTCTCGGCCTGATTAGGTCACTCCAGAGCAGGGTCACCAAACTTTTTTCACGGCGGGCCGGATAACTGACAAAATGACGAGCGCGGGCCGGATACTCATTCTGTACAATACTTGCGCCTGTCTCCGTGGCGAAGATCTTACGGACGCGGTTCGTAATCCCGTATACCCACGTTCGAAATACAGCTGCGAGCGATTTGGCAGCAGACAACGTTGCGCTGGTTTTTACGCTATGTTATGGGTGCCGATCGTTCGAAAAGCAATGGTAAACTACTGAAAGTAAACTTGCCAAGACATCAACAACAGCAAGCAATGCTGGTGTTGACTGTAAACGTCCTGTAAAGGATATACAACTAACTTTAACAATAATTTCAAGCTAGAACGAAAGCTCTGTGAAAAAAGACGAAAAACTAAGTTAATCATGGAAAGGGCATGCAATGCACATAAACAAACAAACAAACAAACAAACAAAGACAACCAACATATTTATATTTATTTACTAAACAAAGTTATCAAAGAAGGCGACGTTAGCAAAAAGATAGTTACATCAGACATATTGTGCACATATCCGAATCTCACAAACTAAGCAGCAAAAGAGGATAGCGAGTTTTGTGAAACTGACGTGTGGCTTTCAAAATACCATCAATGTTTGGTTTGGAATTGCTGCATCCAATCAAGAGAATTGCTTTCAAATGTTCATCAGTCAATTTCATTCGATGTGGTGACTTCACAGACTTCCTTTTTGAAAATGTTAGCTCACAGACATATGTTGTTCCAAACAATGATGTCATACCAGCGGCAAATTTCTTAAGTTTCGGAAACTCAACATCAGGTAAGCAGCGGTACTTCCTTCTCAATGAGCTCCAACTGTAATTCAACTGGCACGCCATTAAGGTTACAATAAAACGGATTCTGGAACAGAAGGATGATACTCTCAAATCTGTCAAGATTTGAAAATCTCTCCAAACTCTTTGAAACGGTGAAAATGAGAAAGGCTTTCTCCATCCAGTTGTGCTTCCAACAATGACAGCTTTCTTCGAAATCCGTGGATGGTTCTGTAGAGATCACAGACGAGGTAATCATTTCCCTGAAGTTCCAAGTTCAGTTCATTTATATCGACCAAAATTGACAACTTTGACAGCCAGGTAGGATCTGACAGCTGTGAATCAGCTTTATCTTTTACAGTGAGGAAAACATCTATTTCGTTTCGGAGCTTGTAAAAACGAAGCGGGAGTCTCTGTGGCGAAGTTGTCAAGCCGTTTGACTCGTACTCCGAAGGTCGTGTGTTTGATTCCGGGCCGCGTCCTTCTGTTTACGAGTTAAATGTTTCGGAGACTCCTGTGGGTCGTCGCTAAAAGCTACGGAGTTCGTGCTTTGTGCGACGCTTTCCGTGCTGCGGAAAGAGACCGAGCCATATGGGATAAAACCCGGTGCAATGAAGTCGACCCTGTCGACTTTTAAGCGACTTTTTTAAAAAACGAAGCAGGACTTTACCGCAGCTGAGCCACCTGACTGATATGTGATAAGGCAAGTCACAGAATTCAGAATCAATTTCTTCAAGAAAAGACTAGAACTGACGGTGAATGAGTGCATGTTCCCGAATGAAGTTCACAGCAGAAACTACTGGTTTCAGTACACAAGAAATATCTAAATCTTTCCCACAGAGTACTTGCTGATGTACGATGCAGTGTATGAACAGAGCGCCCGGAATTTGCAAATCTTCCAAATGAGTCCTGATCTGCCCCAACAGACCCTTCCTCACTCCAGTCATGTTTTTTTCCCTCATCACCTGTAACATCTCGAAGCTGATTCCACCGAAGGGTATAGTCATGGAAAATTGTTTGCACTTCCACGAAAATGACTTTCCCAGTTGTTGTTCCATTGCATGCTGCAAACGGACGCCAACTCTTCCATGATCTGAAAGTCCAAATTGACACCGTAAATGAACAAGAGAAGTTGTAACGTACTCAAGAGATCAATAGACTCATCCAGCGCCAGAGAATACTACAAGTTCCTAGCTTTCTCGCGTATATATAGCACTATGTTCTCTCCAAGTTCTTCTGTTCTCCACACAACTGAACTTGCCGAAAGGCTGATAGTTCCAAACAAATCGGCTTTCTCAGGACACAAGTCATTTGCTGCTTCAATCACACACACTCTTTAATGACGTTGCCATCAGTAAACGGTTTTCCTCGTTCTTATGCACTGTTTTGTAACTTGTACGAGTGACAGATTCATTTTCAGCAAATTTTCTCGTGAAGAGATTTCTTTTCCTTTTAAGATCACGTTTAATGGTCTCATATTTCCCAGAGCGTAATTTTCCAGAAAACTTTTAATATGTTGATGGATGTTTATTTTCGTAGTGACGCTGAAGATTGTACTCTTTCAAAAGGGCAACACTTTCGCTGCATATTACGCAGCTGGTTTTCTGGTCCTTTGTTTCCACAAAGAAGTACTTTACTGCTCACTCGGCGTCCACTTTTCTTTTCATACTAGCCATAATTAAGGGTGAAGTACACGGGATCTGAAAATGAAATAGACATTACATTAGAAACATAATTAAAATCCTATTGAAACACAAGAAAAGCAGAGGACTAGGGGTCACTGGTGAAGCTACAGGTCATCAAAGGTACATATACAGTTTATAGGTACCTTTGTATAACCGCACAGAGATGATAGAGATAATAGCACAACGCGGACAGTTCATGGGCGGTAGAAGAAGAGAGGAATAAGAAGACAAAGAGAATCTCATTCTATCTCTACGGCTAACAAGAAAAAACAACGATTTAGAGATATCAGAAGAAATTCAGGTCAGTGTACAGGGAATCAGAATAATGTAATTATAAAGATACAACATCTGATTAATAATGCCAATGATCTAATAAATAAAATTCATGATTAGATGCAATGACAAAATAGGCATCCCCATGAATAAACATACACATGATCATCCTTCACAGTACCATTGATATTCCATCACAGCTTTGGCAGTCATCCAACACAGTACCAGTGATCTTCCATCACAGCATGGGTAATCATCCAACACTGTAACTGTAGTCTGATACACAACACCAGCAATTATCAGACAACAAGATGGAACACAGGTCATTCATTCACTAGCATGTCCTTTGCAGAACCTCGCTGCCATAACAACCTTCCGGAAAACCTCTCGATCATAAGCAAGATTTCCCGCTTCAGATACATCCATCTGGAGATCATCCGCCACATCCTGCACCCATCTTCTCTTTGGTCTTCCTCTTCCTCTCTTCCCAGGCATATATCCCTCCACTATTGTTCTCAGGCACAGACATAGCTATTATATTCCTATATTCCTATTTAAACTATGAAGGCTCGTTCAAAACTCACCCCATAGCAGATAATCGTCAATCCACAAACAAGATCCTCTTGGATCTTTTGGATCTTCACAGGGCCTGTCTACCCTCTCAACTGCGGTCAGGAAAAACAGTGGCTACGCTCGGCCGTGCCTGGGGCATGTTCGCCCATCTACTTGGTAGTGGCTCAGGGGTTTAAGTTCAAACCCTCTGCTGAAAATTAGACATCAGCATCTCTTCGGCCTAAGTTGTTCCCAAGGCCAAAGTGGCGGGAACATGGCTTTACTGGGCTGTTATAGGCACGCCAACACAACATCCCAGCATCCTATACATTTTTTACCATTGTATCAAGGGATATGCTACTCCATACTCTTGTAGAGTCGCGGCAGACGGCTTCATTTGGTAATATAATATATCTCATAATAAGGTTCGCAAAATTTATAATTTATAAAAAGGGCCACCTAAATAAACAACCTAGTGCAGCCAGGAGGTCTCCGCACGTGTGAATATCTCCCATTATTCTAAACATAATATTTACATTTAAATTGTATCACAACGTCTCATGTTTCATAGTTAAATCAAGCAAGTTCGAGGACCGACGGCGGGCCGGATGAAATGACGTCGCGGGCGGATCCGGCCCGCGGGCCGTACCGTAGTTTGTTGACCCCTGGTCTAGGTGATAGGAATGAGAGAGATGACGATTAATAGGCGAAGTGAGTAGGACAAAACCTGGTCTGACACAATCAAGGCTTGCATGCACTTATTTTCGCACTGGCGAAAGGCCGTGCAAGCTTATGGGGCTTATGTTGACAAATATTACAAATAGTTCCCCCCCCCCCCACTCTTCCTCTCTCTCTCTCTCTCTCTCTCTCTCTCTCTCTCTCTCTCTCTCTCTCTCTCTCTCTCTCTCTCTCTCTCTCTCTCTCTCTCTCTCTCTCTGCTAAATGCTGATGCATTTACGTTTGCTTAGAGAATATTTCGAATATCATAATAACATGATAGTAATGTCTTGATTGATCACTACACTTATGTTCAAGCATTCTGCGGAATTTTTTTTTTTTCGCATATCCTATTTACATCGCTGTCAACAACAGCATTTTACCGCTGTTGTTGATGTCTTTGCAAGATTACACACAAGTATTTTGCATTGCTTACTGAACGACAATCTCAGATACCCCTTTAAGTAACCAACGCGACCCGATTCCCTACCGAATCTCGCGCAGCTGTTTCCCCACACGTGGATATACGCGATTACGGAGAAAATCGTTAACACCTTCGCCAGAGAGCGCGGCTCCGCGGAATTGCTAGATATCTAAAAGAAAAACACCCCGACAAACAAAATTGATGGTCCTTCATTATTATTCTGATGATCATATTGTTCTTCTTCTTCTTTCGTTCGCCTGAAATAAGCCTATAACTGCAATGTTGTCTCTTGTATGAATCCAACAGTCTTGTTTAGTTCATTCAGCGGTTTATCTTCCACTGTTGTCTCTCTAGGCCAGAAGGTTCGCCTGGATATGTTGTAGTTTGGGCAATCCTGGAGTATGTGCTCTGCTGTCTGCAACGCCAAACCACATGTGCACATGGATGAGTCACCAATCTTGAATTTTGTATACATGTGGTTGCGTAATCTATTGTGTCCTGTTCTGAGGCGCAGAAGAATGACCTGTTCTGGTCTGTCCATAACGTGGTAGTCGTCTTGAGTAAGGTTTGGTGGCCTTCTGACTGATTTGATCATTCTTTTCTTTTGGTGGTATGTAATAGGCACATCAGGTTGTTCTTCTTTTGCTCCTTCCTTAGCCAATCGATCTGCTATCTGTCGTTTCCGGGGACTCCACAGTGGGATAGTATCCACTGTATGGTGATCTTACGCTGACTGCTAAGTTCAGAAAGTAGTGTCCTCAGATCTGCCAATTTCCCAGACAGGAGCGCCTCTATTACGGATTTTGCATCTGTCAATATCACCACAGGTTGTGTACCATGGCTGGTATTTTGTAATTTCTCTGTGGCTATCTTGATTGCCTCAATTTCAGCATCATAGTTATGGCAGTACTTTCCTGTTGGAATTCTGGCCGTGTCTCTAGTATTATTTGGGTATTCTATGTACACTCCCGCTCCTCCATTTCGAACAGCATTTTGTGCTGACCCATCTGTGTAAACTCGGATCCATAGGTCCTGTGGGTATTCGTCATCAAGGAAGCTGAGAGTGGCTGTTCTGCGCTGTACACTGTTCTGTTCTTCCTTGTCACATATTCCTCTCACTTTTGACTGGATTTGTAGCGATATTCCATGTTCATCTTTCCACGGGATTCGCTCTGGAATGGTTGTCAGGGGGATACCAACTGTGGGAAGATCGATGGTTTCTCTGCAGAGTTGTTTGGCCTGGTGGATGAAACTACTTCTTTTCAACCGCCCCATAGCTAAGTTTTCAAATCGGTTCTTCATAGGGTGGCCTGGCAAGCTGAGAAACTTTTCTGCTTGTATGAGTGTTTTTGTATCTCTGCGTTCTCTTAAAGCTTGTGTCCTCCCCATTTTCTCCATTGCTACTATAGGGGTTGATCTCATCCCTCCTGTGATGACTCTAAGAGCTTGATTTTGCACCTTGTCCAGCTTCTGCAATGTAGTTTTGGATGCTGAACACCACGCAGTTGACCCGTATTCCAAGTGTGGTCGTATGCTCTGTTGATAAACTTTGCTAAGTATTTTCCCACTGGCTCCCCAAGTGGTTCCAGTTAGCTTTCTCAGGATGGCAATTTTCCTTCTGGCTTTTGCTACTGCTTTTTTGATGTGTTTTCTCCATGTCAGCCTGTCGTCGAATGTTAAACCAAGGTATGTTGGTTCCTTGTCTTCTCTTAGGGGTGTTCCATTTATCTGAATGCTCCCTGCCTTTTGTTTCGGAGAAAGGGTAAATAGAGTGGTGCTGCACTTGTCAGTGTTTATGCTGATACACCATCTATCCGCCCATGCAACAAATGTATCTACAGCTCTCTGTAGCAATATGGTGGCCACTGATGCATGTTCATTTGCGCTCCACAAAACCAGGTCATCAGCGTACATTGCCGCTTTAATTCCATCGGGTAGATTAGCAACAAGATCATTGATGAAGATTTAAAAAAGTGTTGGGGACAGGACTCCGCCCTGGGGAACACCGTGACGCAGCAGTACTTTCTTGCTCTTGAGACCGTCTATCTGTACTCGGGCTCTTCTATTGTGCAAGTATGCTTTTACCCATTTGTACATTCTTCCATTGACTTTACAGTTTCTCAGTTTCTTCATCAGACCTTCTTTCCAGACTTTGTCAAAGGCTTTCTTCAGATCTATCCAAGCCGCAAGTACCAGCTTCTTCTCTTGGAATGCATCCTCAACTTCTTGAGAGAGGTAGGTTGTCTGATCTTCCGTAGAGTAGCACTGACTAAAGGCAGCCTGTTGTGGCACAAGGATGTTTTCACTTTCAATGTACTACTGTAGTCTGTGATTGATAACGCGTTCCATTGTTTTGCAGAGACAACTGGTGAGGCTAATGGGTCTGTAGCTGGAGGCAATGGAACTGTCTTTCCCAGATTTTAGGAGGGGTATCATGATTGCTTCTCTCCAGACTTGTGGAACACTGCCTAAGGTCCATGTATTATTAAAGATCTGTAGCAGCTTTGCTTTGGCCTCTGTTCCTAGGTTCCTGATCATTTCATTGGAGATACCATCAGCTCCTGGTGATTTTCTCATTTTCAGTTTTGATATGGCTAGCTCCAGTTCACTGAATGTGATAGGTGTCTCCATAACCTCATGTACAATTTCCTTCTGTCCTGTATTTTGCCATTTCTCTCGAATCTCTTGTTGTTTCTCTGGACTAATTTCAATATTGTTATCTTGTGCGAATGAGTCCGCAAAATGGTCAGCTGCTTGCTTTCCTGTTATGATGTTTCCGTCTTTATGTAGCGCAATTTTTGAGTTTCTCCCTGTGCCCTCATCGTTAAGCTGTTTTATTAGCCTCCATAACTTCCTTGCGTCTCTTTCAAAGTTCAGTGACTCTGTTTTCTCCTGCCAGCTTTTCCGTCTAGCCTGCAGTTGGGCCCTTTGAAATTTGGCTTTTGCGTGCTGATATTTATTGTGGTGCTCTTGGCTGGGATTGGCCTCTGCTTGTTTTCTACATACATCCACATCATTATGCAACTGTTCCAGTTCACTATTCCAGTAGGGTTTATAATGTTTACGGACTCCTCTTGGTATTGTTTCTCGTGCTGCATGTAGTATGCATTTCCCAAACTCTTCAACTACTTTATTTATGTCCTTCTCAGTGTTCAGGTTTCTAACCAGTATGCTGGTGCGATGCTTGTACATTGCCCAGTCTGTTTTCTTGTAGTTCCACCTCGAGAGGGTGCTGCTTTCACTTACAAGCTCATTTTCTACAGTTAGAAAGACTGGCCGATGGTCACTGCCACCAAGTTGTTTCCCAACAATTCGTGTAATGTTCCACTCCAGGTCTGGTGAATGAAACGCCAGGTCAGGTGTAGTTGTAGATTGCCATGATCTCGAGTAGAAGGTATGTGGGTCAGACGGCTTGTTAATCAGGATGAATCTATTCTCATCCTGCCAATCTTCCAATCTCTCTCCTCTCTGGTCCATGTGATCGTAGCCCCAGCTCTGCGAATGGCTGTTGAAGTCGCCACACACAATCATTTTTCCTTTTAATGGTAGTGTGTCCAGTGCCTGTGGGCGGTCATTTGGACAGTAGTAATTGATCAGGTGAAAGTCTGTATTGTCTGTCTTAAGTTTAAGTGCCTGATACTCAGCCCCTTCCATGTGAACTTCAATTTGGGAAGCAGGAATGTTGTTTTTGACAAGAGTCAGTGTCACGGGAAAACTGCAGTTTAGTGATTCCTTGATAACTTACATATAAAACTACAATGTAGGAGGAGGGTTAACAATCGTGTACTTCAGTCTGAGAGGAGGATAAATTAAAGATCATTGACCGACGGATATAAAAATAGGATACAGGTGTTCGCAGAGGTCATTGCCTGACGATCTGATCGGACGGACACGGGAAACGGGGAGATCGCGTTGTGGAAAACCGAACGGAGACGGCAATCAACGGGTTCGGACGCTTTGAAGTATTAGCGTAAGGGGAACCCAGGGAAACATTGTAAGGACTGAACGAAACGAGCAACTAATCACTACGTGATTTCACCGCCTTTTGATGTGCAGGATACGTCAAGAGACGAGTGTTGAGGTATGAACATCAAACAATAACGGAGGTTTGGACACTCGATATAAATAGTAGAAATTGGGTTTTCTGTTTTAGTGTGTGTTTCAAAACTGGACAGAGATATCTATTACTCCCATGTGTGGAAAAGAAATTATAGTCCCGTATTGTTAAGGCAATGGGATATTAGTGCCGATGTGCTTAATTATTAATTTCGATTCCGGGATAATAATAGAAGATATAAGGTAAACTAATATTAGCGTAATATTAGCATAGGGAAATAGATGTTGGTGCATAGCGTTTACCATTGCTTTCTATTAGTGAATAGTTTAGACTTTGGTGAATTCATATGTCTTATGTCGGTGTATCCTTCGAAAGCCTTTTCATTACGGCTGGAGAAGGGCACTTACATAAGTAGTATTAAGTGGCAGAAGCATATCACTTGATTTACTATACATCTCACAGGTTCCAATTCCCATCCTGATCTATCAGCGAAGATAGACCAATACGTCTTGTGTACAGAAAAAGCTTTGTTGATAAACTCAAGGCATTTCATTTGGGCGGAGATCAAATACCTCAATAAACCAAGGAAGAACATAGACAGGGTCAAATATGGAGACGAAATAAAATATAGCCTTAACTGAACTTTGAAAAAGAAGAAAAGGATATCCAGATAACCAAAGTAACAATGAAAAAAGAAGATAATCTTGCGGAAAGCAAAGCCAAATAAAACTACATACGTTTACACTGTAGACTCATAGTGAAGAAACAATAGACAAGTCAGAACATTGCTAGTCGATAGAGACAATATGCTGGAATGTGGTGATGTGGTTTTTCCGGCGTTGGATTATTAACTTCGTGAAGCAGACTCGGGCGAAGTCATAGACTTACTGGAATATTATTACTTTACGGTGATCCAGTGGTGAACAGTTCTTTTTTTCCGTTCAATAACGGATTTACCTCCAGACTCAAGCATACGGAACATCCAGGGTGAGACCTGTCCTGTTACATGTTGATGTCCTGTGGTTT